>JAVTVY010015278.1:0-69462 GCA_036873755.1 Hanleya hanleyi
CCAAACTACAACAACGAATGTTATTCGCATATAGGCCAAAAGGGCGCTCCAAATTTATCAGCCACGTACACGATTATTCTTGAAAAATTGCAACTATTTTAAATATATTCATGGGGAATTGCAAATTGTCATACATTTAAGACTGGCCGTCACAATATATAGGCAAGTGTGTGGGTGGGGCTGGGGTGTGTTAAATTGGGGGGGGGGGAATATGGACGAAGATTTACCTCTATTTATATGGATTCATCCCAGGTATCTCGTGGCACCATTTATTCATGTAATGTCATTTGACAGGGTATGAAATAGGAAAAAGTCAAACTTTCTCTAACCTTACGGTAACGGAATCTATACACTGCATAACATGGCCTGTTTCCGGTTTTGCGATGTTATAATCCTGTTGATTGGTTGAATACAATAGATGAGCCAATCAGAAGCGTCGTACATTGGGCTTCCGGTTTTAGTCGTCGACAGAATCACCAGCTGCCTGTGGAATGACAACCTCGCCACCAGGGGTCGCTCTCCGCTGGAAAATTGGCCGCTCCGACGAACCCCTGGGACGACGGTCGCTGAAAAGTGGTCCCATAATACATTGAAAAATTCTTTCACGTGGCCCCTTCCGGTTCCATTGGAACATATCCTATTCTTTATAGAACGTCAGTCATGAGTCATTTTCATGGCCAGTGTCATAACGTCATGACGTCAGAATAAAAAAATGTTTCGCAAGAATGCATAAAGAATTGTAGTAGCTAGGCTACGTCATCTTTCAGACGCGCTCGTAACATTCATGACGTCGGGACGTCGGCTTGATCCCACAGATACGCTCTCGTTATGTTCTAAATTCTAGGGTTTTGTTTTCTATCCAATGACCGATCGTACTGCCGAGCGCCCTCCCAGAGCATAGTAGGGAGGACAGGACCGGATAGCTCTGGTTTCGAGATTGGTGGAATGACTGTACGGGGTTGAGGGGAAATTTTCAAAATGAAACGTTGACAACTGAGTTTGAGCGAACCCTTCAAACGAAATAAAAGATGATCTTTTCACAGGGTAGGAAATAGGAAAAAGTCAAACTTCCTCTAACCTTACGGTAACGGAATCTATACACTGCATAACATGGCCTGTTTCCGGTTTTGCGATGTTATAATCCTGTTGATTGGTTGAATACAATAGATGAGCCAATCAGAAGCGTCGTACATTGGACTTCCGGTTTTAGTCGTCGACAGAATGACCAGCTGCCTGTGGAATGACTGTACGGGGTTGAGAGGAAATTTTCGAAATGAAACGTTGACAACTGAGTTTGAGCGAACCCTTCAAACGAAATAAAAGATGATCTTTTCACGGGGATGGCGATGCTGTCAGTACAGTGCCGCCGAATATTAATGACAGCGACTCAAAATGTGACTATGTCGAAAATTTTGATGCAGTGGCAGTGCCAGTTCCAACAACAACGACAATGGGGTCGTCAAATTCACCCGTTAAAGCCAATGACGGCATATTAAGCGACAATTAATTCTCAACACTATAAATGAACCTATTTTTGCAATTATCCTGATACAATTTTGAGCATAAAGATACCCCCCCCCCCAAAAAGAAGATTTTATGTAGATTTGGCATGATGTTCAGATTTCAGAACAGTTTAGGCCAGGTCAAATTTCTTCACACAGCATAAGCCTATTTGTTTAGCTTCCACTTCAAAATCTACCAAGTTCTTACTTAATGTTGATTTTTCTTAATCCACCTGTTTGATATTGTTATGTAAGCTTAATAGAAATCTGGCTTCATGGGCTACATGGGGGTGACTGGGCATGCTCAGGGACGGGGTAGCTTAATTGCTGAATGCTACATAAAAATACCCTGTGCTAGGAATTTTCATCCCAAAATGGCTCAGATTGCACCACAGAGCATGTGGGGTTTCTGGCGGCCCCCAGGCCCCCGGCCTAATTTTTAAACGCCTCGCTGCACTCGGCAGTTAACAACCACATACACCTGTTTAGATATGATTGTACAGGTGTTCCCAAAGAAATGGAGAACCCGGAGTGGAAACTGACATCAGTTTCTAGCCAGATTCCGCTGGAGCGTAATCTGGGCGGAAACAGGTTGGAAATTTCATTACCAGTTTGCAGTCCATTTCCGCTGGATTGCAAACAGAACGGAAACTGACATCAGTTTCTGACCAGTGTCCACTGTAGCGGAAATTTAAGGACAGCTTTCCGTCCAGTCTCCGTGCACCGGAATCTTAGCGGAAACCTATGTCCGTTTCCGACCTGTTTCTGCGCAACCGGAAACAGGCTAGAAATTTAATAGCAGTTTCCGGTCCATTTCCGCTGGATTTGAAACAGAGCGGAAACTCACGTTGGTATCTGAGCCATTTCACAAGCAGGTTGGAAACTTCAATACCAGTTTCCAGTCCATTTCTGCTGCATTGGAAACAGAGCGGAAACTGACATCAGTTTCTGACCAGTTTCCGCTGGAGCGGAATCTGGGCGGAAATTTAACAACATCAGTTGAGTTTCCCCCATGTTTCCAATCCAGCGGAAATAGACCGGAAACTGCTATTCAACTTTCCAGTCGGTTTCCGCTTGAGCAGAAACAGATCGGAAACTGACCTAGGTTTCCGCCAAGATTCCGGTACACGGAAACTGGACAAAAACCTAGGTCAGTTTCCGATCTGTTTCTGCTCAAGCGGAAACCGACTGGAAAGTTGAATAGCAGTTTCCGGTCTATTTCCGCTGGATTGGAAACATGGGGGAAACTCGCGTTGGTTTCCAAGCTGTTTCTGCTCGAGCGGAAACAGGTCGGAAACTCCAGTACCAGTTTACAGTCCATTTCCGATGCATTTGAAACAGAGCGGAAACTAACATCAGTTTCCCACCCGTTTCCGCTGAAGCGTAATCTGGGCGGAAATTTGACAACAGGTTTCTGTCCAGTTTCCGTGCACCGGATTCTTGGCGGAAACCAAAACACCTGTTTCCACTGGTTTCCGCATTGCGGAAACAGGCTGGAAATGGGGTGTTACAGTTTCCAACTGGTTTCCGCCAAGAATCCGCATTTTTGGAAACCAGTACATTTCACCCAGTGAATGATCTGTATGTTGGGCATTAAGAGGACAGAAATATGAAGATACACATATGCCAGGCGATACATTGCGTGTAACTATGACTAATGATGAAACAAGATATAATTTAAGAAAACAAGTTTGTTTTTAATATCCTAATTATGCTACCTAGCTCACCAAAGTCAGCCAATTGGACCGCATGTATCAACCATTCATGTAGATTCTGTATAATAAACCTATTTATTCTTGATGCTGACTTTCTACTAATCGAGTTTGTTTCTTTTTCAAAATATGGGACAATTTAAAGAAGTGTTTCTGAATTTCTAGACGATTCTTACATCCGTAACACTAGTGACAATTCGGTATCACCAATGACTTCGTGTAACACGTACCACTTATTAATTTGTTTGTAGACGCAAAAATACACTTTGCAAGTGAAGAATATATAGGGGTACACCAGTGACCAATTCGTTCATAGAGTCAAAAATGCAGCCATAAGGGAAATTTATTTAGGGGCAAAACATTTATATGACATGACTAGTCTTTTGTGTTGAATACCGTCATTTTCATCTGACGACGATACAGCTCACCAATCCCCAGTGTACGAGTTGTCACAGCGAAACAGCTCACCAATTACCAATATACGAGTTGTCAGAGCATTTCCATCATAGCTCTCTAGATTTGTATCTAATACCGCTTATGCCGGTGCTAGGGGCCGTGTGGTCATATCATCCAAGTTGCCACATGAACAGATACTACAAAAGCGTACCTGAGATACAACACATATCACCAATCGTTAGATTCTAGGTATGTGCTTTTGAATAGGTTACCCGGAAGACTATACTGTGAAGTCATGTGGCTCTGTCAGTATGTCAGAACCTCTTCCCACTTCCCTTACATGTGTTGTAATTTTTACCTGTGTATGGCGAGATTCTGCTGGTGGACGTTTCGTCCCCGAGGTCCGCCCCCTGTACAGACCTTTTGGTCTTTGATATATGTTGGAATTTGTGGGAAGTTGATGTTGGGTCGACATCGGGCCTTACAGACTAGTCTCTAGTGGTAAATGCCGTCATTTTCATCTGGCGACGATACAGCTCACCAATCCCCAGTGTACTAGTTGTCACAGCGAAACAGCTCACCAATTACCAATATACGGGTTGTCAGAGCATTCCCATCATAGCTCTCTACAATTGTATCTAATACCGCTTATGCCTGTGCTAGGGGCCGTGGGGTCATATCATCCAAGTTGCCACATGAACAGGTACAATAAAAGCATACCTGAGATACAGCACATATCACGAATCGTTAGATTCTTGGTATGTGCTTTAGAATAGGTTAACCAGAAGACTATACTGCGAAGTCATGTGACTGTCAGTATGTCGGCACCTCCCACTTCCCTTATTTGTGTTGTAATTTTTACCTGTATATGGCGATATTCTGCTGGTGGACGTTTCGTCCCCGAAGCCCGCCCCCTGTTCAGACCTTTTGGTCTTTGATATATGTTGGCATTTGTGGGAAGTTTATGCTGGGTCGACATCGGGCCTTACAGACTAGTCTTTTGTGTTAAATACGGTCATTTTCATCTGACGACGATACAGCTCACCAAACCCCAGTGTACGAGTTGTCACAGCGAAACAGCTCACCAATTACCAATATACGAGTTGTCAGAGCATTTCCATCATAGCTCTCTAGATTTGTATCTAATACCGCTTATGCCGGTAC
Organism: Hanleya hanleyi; assembly: GCA_036873755.1. NCBI lineage: Eukaryota > Metazoa > Mollusca > Polyplacophora > Lepidopleurida > Hanleyidae > Hanleya > Hanleya hanleyi. Next base: position 4,775 of record JAVTVY010015278.1, read on the forward strand.
TAGGGGCCGTGTTGTCATATCATCCAAATTGCCACATGAACAGGTACAATAAAAGCGTACCTGAGATACAACGCATATCACGAATCGTTAGATTCTTGGTATGTGCTTTAATATAGGTTAACCGGAAGACTATACTGTGAAGTCATGTGGCTCTGTCAGTATGTCGGCACCTCTTCCCACTTCCCTTATATGTGTTGTAATCCTTAACTTAGTATTATCTGTTACCGTACAAATAGTAACACCACTGACAGGAACACCACTAACATTTTGGAAGGAATTAATTGTTGCTCCCTCGTATATTGTCGTGACGGTTCAAAAACAATGCTTTTGTAATTCATACGCACATTTCTTTGTTACCAGTTAATATTTCAACTCGGGAGCCACTACATGTTGATCCTTGCACGGAACACCAATGATGGGTAATAAACGTACGCTAAAATTTGGTGCTAGAAATGACTGAAATACTGAAAAGAGCTTCATAAAACACATCGTACACATAAAAGTAGCCGCCTGGTGGCTAAGCTTTGTTTCAAATTTGAGGGTTCGCTTGTTGGCTCCGATTTCAGTTACAGTAACACCAGTGACCCGAAAACCAGTGACAGACCTTTGCCCATGCCATTTTCACAAGATAATCTGCCCTTGTAAACAATATATTCAGATAGTGAAAGAACAGAGCAGCTGGTCACCATAAAGGTAGAATAATGTAGAACAAAAGAATTTCTGGCAACTTTATCGTGGTACCAAGAAGGCCATTATCACCCAGCGACAGGTCTATTTTACCCTTAATTGAGGGTTCTAGTGAACTTTTACCCGAAAATATCAATCGGGACAGTGCTTGCAATAAGTTATTCGTACTCTACTAATTGAATACTACGAACAATTTGAATTTTCCAACCGTAAGATTGGTTAGAATGAAATTCAGGTCGAGTGACACGAATTGCGTCTTTCCTTGAGAATGACCCAGCTCCAGTGTGCGCCGGGCTTTATGTTCCAATTTGACCATGAATTAGCCCCCAATTAAACGCATGTTTATTCTCCCAAACATCATACCAGAACATGGCTGGCTGACGTGGTAATTTAGTTTTTCCATGCCAACGATGTGAACTTTTCTTTAAAAAAATTTCGATAGTCAGGTGATAAAATTTGGATTTCGTTCCCTGCACATATTCGAACCTGTGGTAGCGTCAATTGTTTTCAACGGCAACGGCTGAAATCCAAACCAAATGTTTGGAACGATATATAATAATATTAACACTAAGAATTTCAGAGCTTGAAACTATTTAGCTATACATTGTATATCAAACAGAATTGTTTTTTCTCTGTAAATTGATTAAATAGCACAGGTAATCTATATTACCATACGTTTCTTATGTGTTTTCATGATGTGTTAACGCATGTAGTTATTCGCGTATGTATTTGCCGATATTTATTTTGTATCTTTGGGCTGTTCAAATCACCTTTCTTCCGTGGTCCGTCGTCCGTTCGTCGTCCGTCCGTCCGTCGTCAGTCCGTCCGTAAACAATTCTTGTTATCGCGATTTCTCAGGAACTACTGCATGGATCCTTCTCAAATTTGGTACACAGGTTCACCTTGGGGTCTAGTTGTGCACCGTCTGAATTTTGACCCGATTCGAAAATCCAATACGGCCGGCAGGCGCCCATCCTTGATTTCGCATGAAACTTTGTTATCGTGAATTTTCAGGAAGTACTGCATGGATCTTTCCCAAATTTGGTACACAGGTTCCCCTTGGGGTCCAGTTGTGCAGGATAAATTTTTTGGTCCGATTCGATAATCTAATATGACCGCCAGGTGGCCTTGTCAAATTGCCAGGTCAAATTTGGAAGACAGGTTCCCCTTGAGGTCTAGTTCTGCAAGATATCCTTTTTGGTCCGATTCGAAAATCCAAAATGGCCGCCAGGCGGCCCTTGAAACATTGTTATCATGAATTATCAGAAACTACTTCATAGGTCTTTCTCAAATTTGGTACACAGGTCCCACATGGGGCTTAGTTGTGCAAGATATCTTTTCTTGGTCGGTTTCGAAAATTCAATATGGCCGCCAGGTGGCCATCTCAGATTTCTCCATGAAACTTTGTTATCGTGAATTCTCAGCCCATCCTGAATTTTTGTATGAATCCTTATTCTTTGGGACAGGTCCCCATTGTAGTATATTTGTGCAACATACCTTTTTTGGTCCGATTTGAAAATTCAACATGCCCTCCAGGCGGCCATTCTCAATTTCCTGATAAGAATTTCCCTTTGAACCCTTGTTACCGGGTATGTCTGAATCTCTATAACTACTGAATGGGTCTCCCTCCCATTCTGTACAGATGTTATAACCCCTTGCGCCCTAGTTGTGCATTCATCGCTGTTTAGGTTTCATTCGAAACTTCAATATTTTTTCTATGATTGGACTTACATATAATGCACTAGTTGACAATATGCCATAAGATCCTCTTAAGAATTACTTTTTGGTCATAATTTTAACTTGTATTATATTCAAATGCTCTTTTAATTACATTACATGAAAGGTAACCAGTTTTCAGAATCTCTTACAGAAGAAGCTGTTACAAGGGGGGGGGAGGTGAGTGTCGAGCAGGGTCCAATCCCGGTAAAATTGCAACAGGCATCTCGACGTTCAGAATGTTCCCGATTACAAGCGTCTAATCCGTCATTCATAATCCAGCCGTCGTCCATTAGAGAATATCCGCGTCTATAATCCAAAGACCTATTCCATTTTCCATATAACAGTATTAGCACCAAATTCAAAAAGACAATCATAGTATACAAAAACATAGGCTTGTTTCCTGCAAGAGAGAAGCGGTCAACAGTTTTCAATGATGTCGGCAAGACATAATGATGTTCCAAGAATATCAAATCCGTATCGCTGATCAGTATTCTTAATCCATAATATTCGTTGTAAAGTCGTCAACTAAAGAATGATGTATCTCAGTCACGCTTTGATTGAGCCTGTTCATATGATTACCATGAGGTTCTTGAAGTACATGGGTTCATACGGCCCCTAGCCCCGGGTTAAGCGGAATTAGACACAAGTTACGAAACGTAGCGCCATAGATCTTGTACGCTACGTTCGTATTTTGCTATCGGCATGCGATATGTATCGCCAAATTTGAGAAACTTTGAGTGTAGGCGCTTGGTGGAATAGCCCTGTTTTTTAAGTTTCTGCACGCAAAAATCCAAGTTCCGAGAAAACCCCTTGCTCTCACTCGTTACAGGGAATGGTTAAGATAATCTGATAATTGAGTCTGGTAAACTTGTTTTATTGCGCCCGTTGTGAAGCTTGCCCCACTCTCCCTCACAGATACGTGTATAGTACAGACCGTCACTGGTTTAGGAATATTAATATGTTGTTTCTTATTTTTCTGGTACGCGAATTTGTTTAACATTAGACATGAGGCCGAAAATATATCATTAGCAATATAAACTCAGCAAGAGTTACCAAAGTGAACACAATGCGATTGACAAACTGTAAACGGTCCACTTTAAACTTACGACTTTTTGACTGAGCAGAGCAGATGCTCCTAATCAAAACGAGGTTTCAGACAACGACAGCTTTGATTGACTGACTTAGTGTATTATTATGGGATGTATATGTTTCAGTCCAAATCGGCAGCCATTTTGACAAAAGTAAGTTAGCTGATCTGTTCTCCTGTATTCTTTATTCATAATTTACATAAAATAAAAAAGTCCCAATCGTTTTAGCGAACCACACTGAATTACATAACGGATAATTTCACTGTTAACACTGAAGAAACACTGAAGTACGGTACCGTAGTTTGGAATATTGATATTTTTGGAACGAACGACCTATGCTACGTTAATTTCTCTAATAAATCGATCAACGGAAGTGATATTTGAGGTGATAAAACATTGAGGTGATCTATTTATTGCAAATCGGGTAAACTGAAAGTCGTGAAGTATGAGAATGAACCAGCAAGGCTTACGCAAAAGATTTTATTAAAAAAACTTTCTTTAGATCCAATTTATGCTGTCTGTAAAATTAACTAAACAATTTGAGAACACTGGAATTCTGTCTGCGGCGATAGATGAAGAGTGGAAATTTGTTCGTCACTGCCAGCTCATTGAGCTCATTACGCTTGAACTGGCAAAAAACAGATCACCCCACTGAATGTAAAAACAGACGTTTCGGACATGATATAGACGGATGTATCAATGCTTTCTACAAAAAAAAAAGAAAAAGGACCAGAATATGTATGTACCTGTTGTCATCAAGCATGGTTTAGAGAAAGCTTATCAGAGAGTTGTCCTGTTCCTATATTTCAAACATATAAAGATTTCTATACAGGATACAAATCTGTAGATGGAAAGAAATGGATTTGTCAAACATATTTTCAAAACTCTCTGTTACCAATGGGATGACCTGGCCTGATAAACCCCCCGAGTTGAACTTGCACCTTCTCGAAGAACGACTTGCAGCGCTTAGAATACCCTTTATGCAGATAAGAGAATTATCATGAGGTGGGCAGTATTCAACAAAAGGCAATGTAGCCAACGTCCCGATTGACATTCAGCCGACACTGAATGCATTACCAAGACAAATGGATGTACATTTCACAGTGTCCGTAAAACTGAAGAAAAGACTTTCGTACAAATCGTATGTGTTTTCTGAAAATGTGCGACCAACTGTTGTACCCACAGCTTTACACTGGCGTATGAACAATAGTCAGCTGTATACGAATTCTGGTATGGCAATTGATGAGAATTGGGTTAGCGAGACTACTAATAGTGCTCAACAAATTGTTCAAGAATTTACAAGATCACAAAAATTAAACGGCGGACTTGCACATAGTTGTTCGGACACTGCAGATGATAGACAATCTGAAATTGTTTATTCAGAAACATTTACTGATCGTGAAAACGAGTTAGAAAATCTAGATACATTTATCGAAATTCATGATGATTATCGCATTCAAGGGAATTCTGACACACTCATTGGCAAAACTAATCTTGATACCAACCAATGCCTAGTTTTAGCACCTGGCGACGGACAACAACCACTTAGCATTTACCATGATAAAGATGCCGAAGTACTCTCTTTTCCAACAATATAGTGTGGACAGAAAAGATTACGAAGTGCTGATCGAAGAGCCGCAACATGTGTTCCAAATATCTTTTTCAAACTGAACAAAATACAAAGGAAACAAGTGGTTGATAAAGTCAACTTAGCTATTCGAAGAAAGAAAAGTGAAGGAAAGAAAATTACAGCAAAAGAAGCGCGAAACCCTGAAATTGTTGACAAGATAGTTAACTTGAATGATGGTTACTACATTTTCAGAACGCTTCGTAATTCTCCAGCACACTTTTCTTCAAGAAAAAAGGATGTATTTGCTATGATTAGACAATTAGGACTCCCAACATGGTTTATGTCATTATCTTCAGCTGATACTCGTTGGACAGAATGACTTAAAACTTTAGCTGCCTTAGCTGGTGTGCCGTGTTCCGATAAAGACATAGAAAATATGACTTGGTCTGACAAAGTCAAACTTGTTCAAAAAGACTCTGTAACATCGTGCAGGTACTTTGATCACAAAGTGCAAGTATTTGTAAACACTGTGCTTAAAAGTGAACACTCTCCAATTGGAACTGTTACAGATACATTCCAACGCATTGTATTTCAAAATCGAGGCTCGCCATACACTCACATGATAGTATGGACAGAGAATTCACTAAAATATAATGTGGATTTTGAAGACCATATTGTTCAATATGTTGACAAATATGTAACTTGTTCCATGGATGTCGCGGAAGACCTGCGAGACTTGGTTCAACTGCAAATTCATAAGCATTCGAAAACATGCAAGAAAGGTGGTAGATCTGTCTGTAGATTTGGGTTACCCCTTCCACCACTTCAAAGACAATGGTGTTAGAACCACCAGAAAGTCATGTCGAGGAGTACAGAAAAAAATACTCTGAAATACAGAATGAACGAGTTCAAGGACGGATGTGATATGTCATACGAACAATTTCTAAAAGATGTTGTGCACATGGAAAAATCAGAATATATTAAATGCACACGAAGATCTCTCAAAGGGCCCAAGGTGTTTTTTAAAAACCCCCTCAGAGATGCATGTGAATTATTACAATAAAGTTGTGCTTAGCGCATGGAGAGCAAATCTGAACATACAATTTGTACTTGACCCCTATGTCTGTGCAATGTACATTGTTTACTATATCAGCAAATCACAGCGAGGTATGAGTGCTATGCTAGAACAGGCGTCTGAAGATGCAATAGAGGGAAACATGGATCTCAAGAGGCAGGTTCGACATATTGGAAACAAGTTCCTTAATTTCGTTGAAATAGGTGCCCAAGAAGCATCATATCTGGTGTTACAGATGCCACTGACACGAGCTTCCAGATGACTCGACAGACATTGAATCTGACATCATCAAGATGTATGCAAAAAGACCCCCAAAATCGAAAAATACAGTCTGGTTGATTATGTTTCTGAGTTAGAAGTTAAGTACAAAGAAAAGGAAACTGCTTTTGAAGTGAAATGCAGTGATGATGAGTCATTTGCCGGCATCTGACAATAATGTAGAGACAGACAGTGATACAGATTTCGGTGATACAAATATTGCGATGAAATTGCGAGGTGGCATAACAATCAGAAAAAGGAGGAACCCAAAGGTAATACGATATGTAAGATACAGCAAGAGCACAAATTCTGAGAACTTATAGAGACAACAACTTCTTCTATTTATGTCATGGAGAGAAGAAAACAAAAATATTAAGGGTGGATGCGACACATATGAAGGTCATTACCAAAATATAAGTGCAGAGATTTTACCAATGCTGACAAAATACGAACACCATGTTGAAGAATTAGATCTAAAAAGGCAACAAGCTGAACAAGACCTGGCCACAGAGTTTGATATTTTAGCAACCAACACTGAACAAGTGCAAGCAGAAGATGCTGAGCAATCTACCAGTTAGTCAGAAGGATTTATCCCTTTATTCCCCCAACGCAATCCCAGGGCACAGCAGATATTGGTTAAAATCTTGATTTACCTGGAATCTCTGTATCCGTTGAAACAAATTCAGTACTGCTTCCAGATGATGAATACAAGGCTTTGCTCCGATCTCTTAACATTAAACAACGAGAATTCTTCATTTCATTTCATTTTCATTTTTATTTCACCCAAGCCTTCGAATATATACAATCAAAATATAATACATAGGCGGGATTAAAACCCCAGGGGGCTTGTTCTATCCCAAGAAATAATAAAGATAGAGGTTTGATGTAATACCGGTGAAAAGTAAAGACCTAGCTTTTTTTATATAAACTACAAAAAAAATAACAAAAAATAACCTATTAACAAGATATAGTTTCAAATTCCACGAATTTTCCAAGTCGAACATTTAGAAACTGTATACTCAGAAGAAAATGGCGTGATTTTCCAGAATGTGGGTTTTGATGCAAGATTTAAATAGTGAGATCGAAGTACAGGATTTCAAGTGAGGGGGTAACTTGTTCCATATTTTCGGGCCTTTGATTCTGGTGCTATATAAGGATAAGTGCGAAAGATAAATATGTCCATAAAGATTTAAACTGGACTGCCTAGTAAGGTATCTATGAACCAGACATAGTTTTGTGAAGTAAGACTGAAATTCTTCAGGCATCAAATCATGATGGTTAAAGTATTTATTAACGAATATAAGAACTAAATACTCATTTAATTGTTTAACAGATAATATTTTCAACTGAACAAATAGTGGAGCTGTATGGTCATACTTTGCTGAACAAGTAATTAATCGTATGGCCTTTTTTGCAAGGTCTGTAAAGGATTAAGATGACTGGAATATGTATTGCCCCACACATTGCCCCACACAATATTACAATATAAGTACGGGAAAATCAAAGAATAATAAAGTATATACAGTGTCTTTTTGTTGAGGCAAACTCTTATATGGTGAATGATACCGATATTTCTACTTATCTTTTTAGATGTCTTCTATATGCGATACCCAATTGAGTCTGTCGTTGAAATATACCCCGAGAAATTTGAACTTTTCAGCCTGTTCTATGTCTATACCGGATATGGATAATTTAGGCTGGTTTCGAAGCTTGCACCGTTTAGAGGGTTTTATGAACATGAACTTGGTCTTTTTAACATTAAGAGAGAGTTTGTTACATGCGAACCAATTATATAAATTGATGAGCTCTCTCGACATAGTTTCCATCAAAAGCTCAGGGTCGTCATTTGACAGCGTGACAGATGTGTCATCAGCGAAAAGTAGAATTTCCACGACACGACTTGCAGCAATGATGTCATTGATATAAATAAGGAAAAGAACCGGACCTAAAATAGATCCTTGTGGTACTTCACAGGACACCGTTTGAAACGATGATATTGTATGATTATATTGAGTACACTGGGTTCGAGACGATAAGTAACTATGAAACCATTTGTTAGATGTTCCCCTAAACCTATAATGATCTAACTTGTATAGAAGGATGCTGTGGTTGACTGTATCAAATGCTTTTGATAAGTCTAGGAAAGTTGTGATAGAATATTTCTTAGCCTCTCTGGCAGCAACTAATTTATCATGCAGCGACATAACCGCTAAGAATGTGGAATGATTAGCTCGGAATCCATACTGGTTGGCGCAAATTATATTGTACGTTTCTAAGAAGGCGACCATTCTGTTAACTACAAGTTTTTCAATTATCTTGCTCAGACAAGGCAGTACGGATATAGGTCGATAATTTTTCGCATATATTAGTTTTACCGTTTTTGAAGAGTGGGGTTACTTTTGCAATCTGAATGCTTTCAGAACAACACCCAGATGAAAAATAAATTTGTAATATGACACAAAGGCTCTAAGATGAAATCTAATACCGGTTTAATTAACGATACACGTAATCCATCATGTCCGGGTGCACTATTCTTTAGACCATTCGCAACCTCTTTGGTCTCAGATGGGGTGCATGGGTCTAACTGGAATTCATCTCGACATGGATCATTTAGAAATTCCTTATAGTCATTCAAAGGGGAAGGAATGTTTGCTTCAAGTTTGGAGGCTACAGAGCTAAAGTGCTTATTCAATCCATTAGCCATTTCTATTGGATCAGATTTGTCAATGTTGTTTATTTTAAATACAGCTGGGAGGGCAGAAGATTTCTTTCGATTGAGGAGATCATTTAATATTTTCCATGTGCCTTTCATACCGTTGTTACATTCATTAAATTTTACTTCAAAATAGTTCTTCTTGGCTAGTTTTAGGGTGTGATTTAACTTATTCCTGTACAATTTATATTCTTTCGTTATTGCGGGATCAGTACTTCGTACATGTTGTCTAAAAAGTCTATTTTTCACGGATGGAGTTTAAGAGTCCGAAAGTTATCCACGGTTTGCGGATTCTTGTTTTTGGTGACACAGAGGTTACCAACAGGAAGCATTCGTTATACACAAAACTGAACTCTTTACTGAACATATCAAGCGCGTGGTCAACATCAGTATTTTCGTTATTAACGCAATCCCATGTAGTGTGTTAATCTTTTCATAAAACAATTGTTTTTGTTCCAGGGTGATTTTTCGGTGAGAGAAAGTGTGTTGTGGCTGTGGATCAGATATTGATGCTTTATTTATATGAAATACCGGGAAATGGTCAGTCACGTCAGACAGAAGAATACCAGACATCAGTGAATGTTCATGATAATTTAAGAAAATATTATCAACCAATGTCTCCGTATGAGATTTTACTCGTGTGGGTTTTGTTATTTTAGGGTAAAAATAGTGGGTTTTCATAATCTCTAAAAAATCCTTTGTTGGACCATGGCGAACAGTTTTAAATAAGTCAATGTTAAAATCGCCCATGATTATGCATTTGTTCTTGTCAGGTTTTAGAGTGGCCATCATAGACTGTAAACTGTTGTTGAAATGTTCGAGATTTTTTCCAGGTGGTCGATAAATAATGCCCACAGTGTAAGTTTCGTTATTCAGCTGTATATCAGCGAAAAGAGATTCATACTCACCATCCCTTTGTTGATGGAACAAGTCCTCGCGGATGACACATCGGCTGATATTATGAAAAGGTAATTCAGAAAGTGGATTTGATGGAACACCCCCTCCCATTGGCAAATTACTCATTGAACATTGTAAAAAAATTGTCAAAACGCCTTTCCATAGAATTTACTAAGTGTATACTAAGCTGCTGAGAAGGTCCATTCGTGGAACTTGGAAAATAAATACAGTAAAACATGTGTTACAGACGAAAAATTTAGAGTCTCCAGGCTAGGGGAAAGTAACACAGGTGTTACGTTATACAATGGATTTCTACAAAGACTGATCCCCTTTACGCATTCATATCTGGTAGAGCAGGTGTTGGTAAATCTGTAGTAGTACAAGCTCTCTACCAAACCCTACATAGACTTCTAAATTCCAAAGATGGAGATGACCCGTATACTATAAAGATCTTGCGAACAGGAAAGGCAGCTTACAACATAAATGGGGTAGCAATAGCCTCTGATTTGCACAGGAAAATGTTCCGAACACAACAGCATATGTACAGTGATGAGCTAAACACATTTCGAACAACTTACAAAGACCTTGCTGTTATCATTATCGATGAGATTTCAATGGTTGATAACAAGCTCTTCGCCTTCATGCAAGACCGACTACAAGAACTAACAAGTGCAAAACGAGGTTTCGGAGGGATAAGTATAATAGCTGTCGGAGACTTTCATCAATTATGTCCTGTAGCAGATTCATGGATCTTCTCTGATTTGTCTGTCGGTCTAGCTGTTTGAACTCACCGAAATTATGAGACAAAAAGATGACTTGCCATTTGCTGAGATGTTAAACAGGTTAAGATTCAATCAACTCCAACCAACAGTTAAAGAAATTGTCACATCGCACACGCTTTCTGCAACGTCTTTAGACTATCCAAGGAAAGCGCTGCATTTATTTACAGAGAACAAGAAAGTTCAACGGCACATTGATTCAAGATCTGAAAACTACAAAAGTAGAAGTCTTCGCCGATACAGATATTATTTCCCCCGTGAACATAAACAAAGAGACTAAGATTCACTTGGTAGAACAAATTAATAAGAACGACAAACTCAACCAAACTGGAAACCTGCCTAGTGTGCTGAAACTTGTAGTTGACATGACATATGATGTAACAGTCAATGTCGACGTTGATGATGGATGACAAATGGTGCATCAGGAATTCTGAAACACATCGACTGCAAAGGAACATCTAAGAAACCAGCCATTGTATGGGTTCTTTTTACCGATACAAACATTGGTAGCAAAAGAAGAAAACAATACAAACATCTCTATTTTACAGATATTGATCAGCAATGGACACCAGTATTTGAAACAAAACGGACATTTCTTAATAACAAAAAAACTTATCAAAGAATCCAATTTCCACTTGCCCAGCTGCAGTCAAGACTGTTCAAAAAGCACAAGGCTTGTTGTAGATCTAAGCTCCAGTTATAAACCATCACATGTTTATTATGTTGCACTGTGACGCGTTCGCAAATTAGCAAACTTGCACATTCTTGACTTCAATGGGAAAGCATTGAAAGTGGATGAAATGGTACATCAAGAAATGGAAAGGCTTTACAAGAGTCCACTTCAGTTGTGTTATACGCCTCTGTACAGTATTGACAACTCCCAGGTAAAACTACTGTTTGACAATACTAGATCCCTGCATTTACATATAGACGATATCAAGAGTGACCCAACTATACAGAATGCAAAATTAATTGAAATTTGTGAGACATGTCTTGTAGATAGACAGAGCTGATCAGTATGAGCTGCCAGGGTTTCAAATGTATAGATTAGATGAAGCTCGGCCATCCAACAGCCATATAACTATGAACAAGATCAATTCTCACATCTATGATAACGTTGAATTTATCCTCATGAACGAAATGATGTTCAAGTTATATTCATCTACAAAACACCAAAACTGTCACATATACAACTGTGCTGTACGCAACAATATCCAGCCATTTGCACAATGCATGGAACAGGAATGAGCACTTACCCAGTTAATCACTGAACCTACAACTGTAAAAGGGACATTACCCGACCACGTTTACACCAATGAAAAGCGTGTGCAGGCTGGCGCAATACCAACTTATTGGTCTAACCATGGAGTTTGTATTCTGTGCATTTACATCCGTTCATTGAAAGTCATCTCTTCCTCAGCCAACATATTTCTCAGCAAATCAGAACGAAAAAGAACGAATTCCTACACGAAAGCAAGAACGAATTAGAGGATATAAGAAATTTACTATATGAATTATAATACATCGATAATTCTAAACATCTACTCCCTTAATCCATAATCAGACGTCCATTAAAGGGCCCCCGCTCATAGCCAATGACCAAATTAGTGCGATTGTCACTTTTGAGCGCAAATATGGAAAATGCGGACAATTGACACTGCCTCAAGGCTCCTGGCACATACTTCAAGGCAGTCCTTGAGCTACGCTCTACCAATGCCCATGGATGACCTGCATGGGCATCTCCAAGATGCCTTGACTTTGGCATCGCCAAGATGCCTTGAAATAGGTATTGTGAAGAAGGGATAGGGATCGCCTAAGATGCTCTGACAAGGAGTCGATTCCTGTACTTAATCGTTGGATTGTCTTCTGACAAGTGAGTACAAACTTTCCCTTTATTCTATTACGTCACCATCATCAGGTAATTTCCATATATTTCTTTGCAAAAAAAAATTCGTCTTCAGTAATGTCAAGTTATAGCCAGAGGAAAAATTAAAAGATAATTATTCCCTTCTCAATCAGAATCTCAAGTTGATATTTTTGGAACATCATGATGTCTTGCCGGCATCATTGAAAACTGTTGACCGCTTCTCTCTTGCAGGAAACAAGCCTATGTTTATGTATACTATGATTGTCTTTTTGAATTTGGCGCTTATACTGTTATATGGAATATGGAATAGGTCTTTGGATTATGGACGCGGATATTCTCTAATGGACGACGGCTGAATTATGAATGACGGACCAGACGCTTGTAAGTGACATGGCATACATGAATCGGTTGCGAAAAGATGAATGAATCTGTTGGGACAAGTTCCATAGTCTAAACCAACACATAACAGCGTCTATTCCTTGAGGAGCGTTTTCACAAATTCCCGGCAACAAACGGATGGATTTTTTCCCCAAATTTGGTACACAGGTCGCAATTGCGGTCTGCTTATGCAACATGTGTTTTTAGTCCGATTCAAAAATTGAATATGGTCACCTACCTGCCATCTTTAATTTCACAGCCAAACCTTGTTACCGGACATTTAATCTTGTCGCATTTGCCGACAGGGTGACCTCGACTTTATGGTTTCTTAATAAATCTATATTTTACAACGGATGCTTCCTATTTTTATGTTGGGTAACAGCAGACCTACTTTGTGTCTTTGCCAATGCAGAAGTAAATTGCAGTGCAGCGGAGAAGTATCGATGTCACATTTGTTAAATTTAGGCGTGCTACAGTACCCTGGTCACCACTACTGAAACAGTTCTTTCGAAGACATTCGTCTGTGAACTTTCATTAACATGAAATGGTTCATGCTCAAAGAACATTCTTTCACAAAACATTCACATCGCAATGTTAAGGGCGTAGGCCCTACTGACTGGTTTAACTATTAACTGACATAAAATACAAACGGTATAACTGCTTGGGTATATAAACCCTACATCAGAGAGTCTTTAATTCCTTATTTGGTGACCCCTTCATGTACGTAAAATCAGCCACGTTGTGCACAATACCATTTCGAACTCCACGAGAACCTTGTATGGGCACGTACCATATCCAGAACAAAATTGACCGAAAGCACTACCGGTATGTCAAATAGGAGACTAAGGAGTATTTCTCTGAATCCTAAATTTGCCTGACTTCCCATACATCGTTCTCATTATATCGATTTTCAAGTATTTTTTTCCAAAAACAAAACAAAGAAACAAACAAACAGACAAACAAAATCTATCTTTCAAATGAACATTACCATTTTCAGTAAATTACTTTCCTCCCCTATTTAAAGACAATACCATTTCTTCAAGCCTAATTGAAAAATAGAGACGCCAAGATCCTTCACGATCTCTCGTTCGCATTCTTATTTATAACCGTACATTGTGTATGATCGAGAGAATTAATAGAATGATTAGCATGGAGGGATGGAGTGGGAAAGTGATAATAACAAGTAGTCGATCACGTAAAAGTAGTTCGATTCTGTTATTACACCTCAGGTTTCGACGAAATCATGGATCAGGGGGTCTAACCATATACCCAACTGAAGCGCCATAGGCCCTGTTCTCCATCAATTGATGTTGGGCCAGCCAACGGATCACATATTAGATCGGCCCACGGACAAACAGCTACATGTCAATTTACCAAGAAGCTCTTCAGCGAGGCAGCTGACGGATATGGGAATAAAAATTCAAGGAATACTTAATGTACAGTAATCATGTTTCACAGCCAAATTTTGCTTGGTGGGGGTCAGTTTTTGTTGATATATGCCCCAGGCCCCTCCTTCGCTAACACTTTTAGGTTACTCTTGGGGAGTAGCCCAACCATCATCCATTTCGGTGGGTCAAAATAGGCCAGTCAAGATCAGCTCCGTCAACCTTTTTCATCGCTGTACAATACCGACGTCTGATAAGGGTCGGTTACGGCGACGGCCAGCGACAAGTGTTAGGAAGATTATGCATTGAATAAAATAGGCATTTTCAATTCTGCGGGTGATCACAACGCTGCGGGTGATCATAAATAGGCCCCTGAAGGGATTCTGGCACCTGGCACAATTCACTAACTGCGAATGGTCGTGTGCGGAATTGATGTGCCTCTTAACCCTACCTGAGAGGGCACTTCCCCCTTCCCCTCTCCCCGGTTGGTTTTTTCCTCCTATCCCCGGAACGACAAAGATTGGGAGCTGAAACTCCGTGACTTCGTGTAGATTATCATATTAGGGTCATTTCGAACCAATTTGCATGACCCGACGAGCATAGGATCATGGGCAAATTCAAATTGGCGGCCTTGTGGGGTACCAGAAAAGTGATGTTTTCGTCAGATTTCTTCAAGTTTTTTGGCATGGAAAAGTGGGTAAAACATATTCTATTTCATATCATATTATTATTTACTAATTTTCGAGGAAAAACCAAAAATAAAAAATTCGAAAATTCTGACCGAAAAATCGTCCAAAAATGCTCTTTTTGGAAATGACGTCACTGTGACGTCATCATGGCGGCGATCTTGGATTTTACATATTCTTGTAGAGCTTGACTCAAAGATATATTGTGGTAAGTTTCAGCCCTCTAGCCTTTGCGATAGCGAAAATATATAGGGGGCACTTTCCGCCTTCCCCCTGCCAGGCTGCGGTACACGGGTTGCACGGCATACTCTGTATGACCAGTGCTCATTGTAATACGATGGAGTGCCCAAGCGAACCAACCAACCAACACTCCAAATCGCCCAGGCCAGATAGGGTTAAGCAGGCTTTGCATTCTTTGACGGGGCTGATCAGCCCAGGCCCTTCACAGGGCCTAATTATCAGCTTGGTAAAAAAGTTCTGATATTGTAGTTCAGCCCCACTGTGAGCAAATCAGCCCGGTTAACAGGTAATACACAGCAAAAATAGCGTCAGTACTGTTTCAGTACATTTCTACCAAAGTACGGAAACAGTACTGAAATATAACTGCACTGAAACAGTACTGATATATAACAGTACTGTTTCAGTACTGAAACAGTACTGAGATATTACAGTACTGATTCAGTACTGAAATCGAACAGTACAGTAACAGTACTGAAATATTGCAGTACTGTTTCAGTACTGGTTCGGTACTGAAATTTTTCAGCACTTTATCAGTACTGTAATATTTCAGTACTGTATCAGTACTGTAAAATTTCAGTACTGAAACAGTACTTAAATATTAAAGTACTGTTTCAGTACTGATTCAGTACTGAAAATTTTCAGCACTTTTTCAGTACTGTATTATTTCAGTACTGTATCAGTACTGTAAAATTTCAGTACTGTAACAGTACTGAAATATTACAGTAGTAAAACAGTACTGACAGTGATGAAATAGTTCAATGCTATCATAGCGTGTTTCCCATGAGTGTTTTCCGAATAGAGTTTGATAGAAACAACTTTGCATCATGGGATATGTTCCAATTTTAGAACATTTGATTGGTCAATTCAAATTTTAAATGGAATCTGTCATATTCATGGTCTGTTTTATGGAAGAAAATTCAACCAATCACAGAGTTTTTGTGAATGTTCATTGCCTCAGAAATCATTCAATTATCATATTTTCTAGTCAAGAATAGCAGCGTGGTTCAGATGGAGTTAATCCCTTCGTTTACAAATGGATAACAAAATAAAATGACATGAGACATTGTGTTGTTGATCTTTGACCTGTCACAGTAACATCATCGCTCACTCAGAACTTGAAATTTATGAAAGCTAGGTATGTGTGGGATGACCTTCCATCTTCGGGTGACATGTAAGAATGAATCGAGGCCACTTCCTGATGACCTGATGTAACATTATTGTGCACATGTGCAAGATGTGTACACACAAATCCTACACCTTTCCCCTTGGACAGATTTGAACGGCAATGATCTGATTGGCTAGTGTAAAATGGGTAGTGTACTAGTCTCATCACACTTCACTGTATGAGTCTAAAAGATTCAAGCAGTCCATATCAACTGTTTCATTTTATACCACTTTATTGTATTCACTGTCCACTGAATTTACATGCTGATATTTGCAATATCATACATACATGTAATACAATTCATTTGAATGGATGTGTTAAATAATCTATCGTTAAAAGAGTACGATCCATCACAGTAATACACGACATGGTAGATATATCAACTGATAATAGAAAGAGAACCAAGTACAACTGATACTAGGAAGAGAACCAAGTACAATGTTTCCAAGATGTTTGGAATGATCCGTCCTTGGCAGCCATGATCATGATGAACTGGAGAGCATATATAATTAATGTACAATAACCTGTGATAATTATAGTAATATTTGTTGTGGAGATAAAAATGTCCAAGTTTATCAATGCGCACAAGTGTTTTATATGCACTATAGTCTACAGATATCTCAATTGTCTACCATGATTCTTTCCTGAGCAGAGAGGATTGGTCAGCACTGTTGACGGAGCATGACGACTTTCATGTTCTGATTTCATCACATTGCCTGGTATTACTATCTGAAAGACAAAAGAAATTATGAAACTGTTAAGCTAGTAACACAAGACCAGTTCGGCTTTATTTATGCTACATAAATTGGTTCTTTCAAAAATACTGATGATGAAATGCTGAAACATGAAGCTGCGCTATCCAAACCCCTCGGCTCTGAACCCCAGCTATTATAATAAGGGTGTCTCTACCAATTGATTGGCTTGTGGGAAGAAATATTTACCCATGGTATTGTAAGTGTACTTTCTTTGAAAAAAAAAAAAAGTTTTCCTCCCCTTAAATTAATTTGTTTCTTGAATAAATTGAAAGAGCTGTATCGATGTCTCACCAAAACAACAGTACACATGGCTAGATAAATACAGTACATGTATACTAAATGGCACATGTATGTCATTTCAAAACAGATTTGCAAGCATTCTTTGCATTGTCTAAGAGAATAAATGAATAAATCAGTCATCCAATCAATAAATAAATGTGATAGTATACTAACATGATAATAGAAATAATATGCAAACTTAACATAGGAATTAGTGGATTTTGTTAGACAAGGGGCATAACTCTGCAAAATACTTTCTGACACGACTCATTTTCGATAGGCATCTAGTTCAGGTCAAGAGAAACAACTGTATCACGTTAGGATGTTGTATATGGAACAGTTCTGAAATTATCACAACAACAAATCATAAATGGATTTTTATTTGTAAAAAGGGGCATAACTCTGCAAAATATTGTCCGAGATGACTCATTTCCGATAGGCTTCTGATTTACGTGAAGATAAATAGATGTAACAAGTTTGGTTGCCATGCATGAAACGGTTCTGTAGATATCGCGGTAACGGATTTTATTAGACAAGGGACATAACTCTGCAAAATACTTTCTGACACGACTCATTTTCGATAGGCATCTAGTTCAGGTCGAGAGAAACAACTGCATCACGTTAGGATGTTGTATATGGAACGGTTCTGAAATTATCACAATAAGAAATCATAAATGGATTTTTATTTGTAAAAAGGGGCATAACTCTGCAAAATATTGTTCGAGATGACTCATTTTCGATAGGCTTCTGATTTACGTGAAGATAAATAGATGTAACAAGTTTGGTTGCCATGCATGAAACGGTTCTGTAGATATCGCGGTAACGGATTTTATTAGACAAGGGGCATAACTCTGCGAAATACTTTCCGACACGACTCATTTTGATAGGCACCTAGTTCAGGTCAAGAGAAACAACTGTATCACGTTAGGATGTTGTATATGGAACGGTTCTGAAATTATCACAATAACAAATCATAAATGGATTTTTATTTGTAAAAAGGGGCATAACTCTGCAAATTATTGTCCGAGATGACTCATTTTCGATAGGCTTCTGGTTTACGTGAAGATAAATAGATGTACCAAGTTTGGTTGCCATGCATGAAACGGTTCTGTAGATATCGCGGTAACGGACGGACGGACGTACGGACGTACGGACGTACAGACGTACGGACGTACAGACGTACGGACGTACGGACAGCCGTACATGATGACGACAATACCCCTAGGCCAAATTTGGCCGAGGGGTAAAAAATGAGTCTAGGGGCACAATAAATTAAGCAAAATATTCAGATTTTTTACCACCCCCCCCCCCCAACCTTCCCCTACAACTAAAAATCTAAAGTTTGTTTTAGCCACCCCCTGACCTCCCCTTCTGTACATAACACTTCAATGCCCCCCTGCCCCCTCATTGGAAGTTTATACTCATGTTAAACATACAATATATTTCCAGTCAACTTCCAAAAAGACTCGGAAACAAATAAATGAAATCCTGCAGGACAATGTATAATATGTCAGAAGTAGTGGGAAATTGAGTATTTTGAACCACAGGTGCAGGCAAGAGGTTTAGATAGGAGGGAGATTTAAAGGAGGAAGAGGCGGGTCAGAGGAGGTCGAGGAACAGAGATCAGATGAGAAGGAGAGAAGGTTAGAGCCAGAGGAGGAGAAGGAAAGGGCAGCATCAGAGGTGTAGGAAAGAGCAGGTTCAGAGGAGGAGGATAGGGTAGGGTCAGACGAGGAGGAAAGGGTAGGGTAAGGCCAAAAGAAATATATGCCTGTTTCTGGTTACCCGACCGAGTCTAAATAAATTGTGCGAGTCTAAAAAAAAATTCAGCAAATTCCTACGAAATCATGACCAAGACCCTATTTTATCACGATAAAAACAACATGAATTCCAGGTGCATGGACCTCTCAGTCCGATTGTTATGTCAAGTAGGATATGGTTTGTGTGATTTATGTACGATACCAAATATAACAAGCTGAGTAGCTAGCAGGTCCTCCGCCAAGTAGCCTGGTTGAGAGCATACAGCACATACGCTTCCAATATCTTCTTAAATATAACTTGGAAAGTTGATATGTGTATGTGGAAAGAGATGTTCATCCAGAACTGTTGAGACAATTTGAGGAGGTTTGGGAAGCAGTAATGGGTAGTGTACGTAACACTGGAATGTAAGTCTGTAGTTGTATATGGATTTGTGGATGGTGAGGTTTATAAATCGGCAACGATTTGGTGTAAGACTCACGAAATATACTTGACAAAATATCTGCTGCAAGTTGTATGGTCAGTCTTTTGTCCAGGATATTACCTTTTCAATGGGAGGTCTTACACCAAAGCCTTGCCTATAAATCGATGAGTGGAATAGATCAAGATATCGCATTCACAACACAGATGGGTACAATATGGGTGAGTGAAATCCAAGATGGTCAATGCCAGCCATCTTGGATTACATACTACCTCAATGAAAATCAATACCAATCGCTGTCTAACTGATGTGAAGCACCGTCTCGAGTTTTGAAGTTGATTGGTCAAATTGTTGTCGAGATATCACGTTCACAAGATCCGAGACAGATGGAATCCAATATCGTCAATGGCAGCCATCTTGGATTATGTACCTCAGTGAAAATCCATACCAATGTCCGTCTAACTGATGTGAAGCACCTTCTCAAGTTTGAAGTCGATTGGTCGATTTGTTCTCAAGATATCGCGTTCACAAGATGTGGGACGGACGGACGGAAGGACGGACGGACGGAAGGACGGACGGACGGACGGCTAGCATTTCCAAGTCCTCCCACCACTTTGTGGCGGAGGACAATAAACTTCGCATAAAATGTTTTCACGCGAGCTGTGTGCTGGAATTACAGCATGCATGAAAGAGTAGCTTTATCAGTGGCAAGGGAAGATTATGCAAATGCACAAGTGTGATAAAAGGTTATTCACATAGACACAGTGATTGACATATAGGCCAATCCTTTTTGGGGGGGGGGGGGAAGAAAGCTCGAGGTATACAAACTGATTCAAAATTGAGCCAGGCTAAAAGTGGGCTCTCCTAATCTTATGTGTTTGTCATTTTCTTCTTTCTCCTTCCGCTTCCGCTCACTTTTTGTTTCCATCGGATGACTTTTAAATGACTTTGTCAATCGACTTCAAATTTATGGTGGACATTGGTCCTGCCTAGGATAAGACACCTATTTTTTTTCAGTGGATGTGCGAAACTGGAAACTGGGTTTTTATCGACAAATCTTGTTATATGCAAATTTCCCATTTGTTCAATCTTTTTCGTCAGACAGCTTCTGAATGCCTTCGTCAATCAACTTCTCATTTGTGGTTTATATTGCTCTTGTCTAGGGGAAGACAACTATTGTTTTTAACCTCTGTCCAAGACTGGATACTTGTGTTTTATCTACATGTACATTTGTTTATAATATTATATGCAAATCTCCTAAAATGCAAAGTTCCCGTTTGTTCAATCTTTTTCGTCAGACAGCTCCTGAATGCCTTCGTCAATCAACTTTAATTTGTTGTTCCTATTGCTTCTGTCCAGAGGAAGACACCTATTGCTTTTAAGCTCTGTCCGAGACTGGATATTTGTGTTTTATCTACATTTTCTGTTATATACAAATGTTCTATCTGGACCGTGCATACATGGTGAGTGGCTGTCTCTGTTTGGGTACCAATTCCATATTCTCATTTGCATAAATAGCACATCAGTGATTGGTTCACAGTTATGACTGTCAAAATAGTCTGACGCCATTTGCAACTAAAGTAACTGAACACCCTATGTTTGACCCTAGGGGTCAATTATTTGACCCGAAAGATCAACTAGATACACATAGAAATGCTGAAGAAATTGACCTGCTCTGCATCTGGTTCAGACAGTACAAGAGTTCTTACACCACAAGAAAGAGTTCTGAAGCTTTTTACTTTATAGCGTTAAGTTTCAAGGTTAACTGCAAAGGTTTTTCGATTTGCAATACATCTTCTTCGTAAGTTGCAATGCTGTTGAAAAAATCATCTGACGAGTTATTTTGAAAATTAAGGAGCGTAGTTTGCTCTAAATTTGCGAATATAAATCTGCTGTTCGAAATCAAAATGAAACATGAAGCTGCGCTATCGAAACCCCTCGGCTCTGAAACCCAGCTATTATAATGTAAGGGTGTCTCTACCAATTGATTGGCTTGTGGGAAGAAATATTTACCTCTGATATTGTATAAAGTGTACTTTCTTTGAAAAAAAAAAAGTTTTCCTCCCCTTAAATTAATTTGTTTCTGGAATAAATACATACACTATAGATATACGTTTGTCAGATCTTGGTAAACACAACTAAAATTGCTGAAATGGAAATCATTAGAAGAGAGCCAAATTTGGGGAAATATTTAAGCGGTGGGAATATAAAATGACGTGTGGGCAACTAAAAAGTGTTGTTACGTTAGGTTGTTAGCAAAACAAAAAAGTAAAACTACAAATCATGTTGTGAATAAATTTTGTTTATTATAATTACTGATAAAAACACTTGTTAGTGGAACAAGATGAGTGAATCATATTAGTAGAATAAGATCAATCAGGTGGGAGAATGGTTAGCAGTCCATTTTTTGGGAGGGATGAATAACTGTTAATGGAACTTTAATGGAAAAAGATCAATAACTTCAATGAATTTTGTTAGACAAGGGGCATAACTCTGCAAAATACTTTCTGACACGACTCATTTTCGATAGGCATCTAGTGTCATTTTCAAAACAGATTTGCAGGCATTCTTCGCATTGTGTAAGAGAATAAATCAATAAATCAGTCATCCAATCAATAAATAAATGTGACAGTATACAAACATGATATAGAAATTATATGCAAACTTAACATAGGAATTAGTGGATTTTATTAGACAAGGGGCATAACTCTGCAAAATACTTTCTGACACGACTCATTTTCGATAGGCATCTAGTTCAGGTCAAGAGAAACAACTGTATCACGTTAGGATTTTGTATATGGAACGGTTCTTAAATTATCACAATAACAAATCATAAATGGATTTTTATTTGTAAAAAGGGGCATAACTCTGCAAAATATTGTCCGAGATGACTCATTTTCGATAGGCTTCTGATTTACGTGAAGATAAATAGATGTAACAAGTTTGGTTGCCATGCATGAAACGGTTCTGTAGATATCGCGGTAACGGACGGACGGACGTACGGACAGCTGTACATGATGACGACAATACCCCTAGGCCAAAGTTGGCCGAGGGGTAAAAAGCCATCGCTTATCTTCCCCTGATTTTCCAACATTTGGCGCTGTTCGTAATGTCAGTTGTACTTCAGGCGAACGTCAGGAAACTGTCAAAGTAGAGAGAAAATGTCGGAAATGGAAAGAGACGAATTGACCGAATGTTTGATTACTCTTTCAGTTTAGAGTACTGGTACAGAAACATCCACAGAGTCTAGCAGCGACAGTGATGTAAACGATAATGTGGATGTGCAAACTGAAGAATTTCCATATCAACATGATACGCTGCATGGTACATGTACTTGCAGTTGCAATGGTCAGTTGCATACACATTTTGATCAAGATCGGATTTCCGTTTGTATACAACCAGCTGGTTTCTCAGCATCGAGATCTAGCTTGAATTTAAAGTTTTTGTTTGAAAAATATCAGCTTTATTAGGTCTACCATCACATATTAACATCACATATCCTTTGGAGTTCATAACGAGTATCAGGTGTCCATAAAGGATATGTGATATTTACATGGGGAAAACATCTTTGCCTGTGACAGTAATAAAGCAGATTTGTCCTGTTTGGGCACAGCACGAAACGTCACATGCAGTTGTCTGGCATGTTTGATACTGGATGGTAGATGTCTGCATGTATATTCAATAAATTATGAAAATTATGACCTCTTTTTCTATGTCATAGAGGTTAGCATATGGTAGAAAATTAAAACTGTAGTAACTCAGCTTGACATCAAAGGTAATGACTTTATTTGAGTCAAAATGAAAGAGAAAAACATTTAGGAAAAAATCTATTTTAATAAAAAAAATTTATTGAAAATATACGCAGACATGTACCATCCAACATCCCACAGAGATAGAGATCATTAAATTAAAGATGGCTGCCTATCCTTCCTGTCTTCAGAGGAACTGCTGTGGTTCATTGCGAGTCTCATACATCGATGTTTTATACCAAGTTTTATACAGAACACTTAAATGGTATCAGAGATATATATCATTAAAAATTTTGCATAAATTAAAGATGGCCACCAAGATTTCCGCCCAACTGGTTTGGTCATTCCTTTAAAGTTTCTTGATGTATCGATAATCTATACAAGTTTCACACTGAACAGCGAAATGGTTTCCGAGATACACAAGATTCATGGTTTCGCATAAATTAAAGATGGCCGCCAAAGTTTCTACCCAATCGGGTCCAGATTCAATAGGGTTCTGGGCCACAAGCATATGGATGTGCATGGCAAGTTGTATCGATAATTTATACCAAGTTTCACAATGAACAGCGAAATGGTTTCCGAGATACACAAGTTTCATGGTTTTGCATAAATTAAAGATGGTCGCCAAAGTTTCCACCCAATTGGGTCCAGATTCAATAGGGTTCTGGGTCACGAACATATGGATGTGCACGGGAAGTTTGGTGTGCCAAGGGTAAGTCGTTAAGATATCTTGGTAACGAGAAAGCTGTGACGGTTTCGCATAAATTAAAGATGACTACCAAAGTTTTCAACCCATCGGGTCCAGATTCGATAGGCTTGTGGTTGACCACCCAACAATCCTGCACACCAAATTTGAAGTCTCTAGAAGCAACAGTTTGGTTTCTAGACCGGTCACAAGAATTGTTGAAGAATTTTCCGTGACGTTGCCATGGAAACAGCAAAATTCATCACAAATTTCCCAAATTTGATGGACCTGTGGCTGACCACCCAACAATCATGTATACCAAATTTGAAGTCTCTAGAAGATACGGTTTGGCTTCTAGACCGGTCACAAGAATTGTTTACGATAGATGACCAGACGACCGGATGACCGACCGGACGTACTTGCCGATGACAAGACCCCACAGCCCAATAGGCTGAGGGGTAAAAAACTCCATAAAATGTGTCAAATTCGACCCACAATCCAGAGAAAATGTATAAAATGATTTTCTTGTTTATGCATGTTAAATTGTTTCCCATCCAACAGACATTTTAAAATGGTGACAAAAACAGGGGGTCAACTTACTCCTTTTTTGAAAAATTTTATCGCCATGAAGGAATCATAATTTTCGCTCCCCGAAAAAGTGCGGATTTTGGCCTGCCAGATTCCGGACATGATGAACTCTGTAGTGGCGCATAGGTGCGATGAACAAGCAATTGTTATATCCTCCTATTGGAGAAATGGTTACGTCCAGCAGCGTGACACTATATGGGCCATTTTCATGAAAATGGCCTATATATATATCAGTTATTGGAAAGAGAAGAATTACCATGCTGTCAAAAATGGGCGACCGTCCTTATTATGAAATTATGGAGGGGCCACTTTGTGTGAAACCGTGGCAAGTATGGACTGCACCCTAAGTGTAATTTATTTCAGAAAACAGGAAATTTCACTTTGCCAATATTCTTTTAAATTTTCATGAAATATTTATGTTGATTCATAGTTGGGAATTTTCGCCAGTTAGGTTACACCTCAAGACCCTATCCATATCTGTTTAGGGGCCTTCAATATGGTAAGTTTATAAAATCCAGTGGTGCCATCTTAGCTTTCTAAGGGCCTTTCACGTTTCACTTAACACTACCCTTAGATTTACGCTGTGATTCGGCATGTATTTCACACGGTGCCATCTATCTAGAGGGAGATAATCCAGGTCGAAAGTTGTTCCCAAAGCATGACGTCAAATGTCGGCCCCATTTAAACGAGCCAATGAAATTATCTGTATTCAAATATTTCTCACACATGCAAACATGAGGCGCAAGATTGGGGGAGTCTACGCAGGACCAAAACGAAGTTGTGCAAATTAGCTATTTTATTTTTCACTCTATAGTGGAGCATGCTTCTTTGTTTATCTTGATAAACAAACGGCCTAACATATTTGAAAACAAAATAAAATCGGCGGCAGGCCACAGGAAAATGATATGCTTTTTATTTTGTGATGGGGGCACTCGAGGCCCACCATGGGATCTTTTCAATCAATCGCTTTCAGGAGGTGTGTCTTCATTGTATGAATGTGATTGCACCGATGTCGGATGTAACGGGGCCAGTCGGATGTGAGTCTGACCATTTGGGAAACGCCCTATTACACTCAGATAGCCCCCGTTACCGCATGGCCACGAGCAGAAGTTTCTACGTATGATCGTGCCATGCGTTCGGATGATGAGTGGTGCATGGTCAAATCATTTATATCATAATTTCCAGGTATTCAGAAATGGTTTCTTCCCATTCTACTTCCAAAATATTCATGGAATGTTGCAAGCGTTTTCCCTGATCTTCATAAATCTACATATTAGGCCTACATATTATATACCAATATAAAGTTTGTGTTGATCACATCACAGTCACTGCAGCAGAATTGACTGCATCGACCACAGAGGAATACATTGTATATCCAATCACATGACCCAGAGAGGTCACTAGGCATCAAGATGATCTTTTACCACTGCTTGCTTTTTTACTACTACTGAACACATTCATAGTATTTCCCAGTTCCAGTTTGCCAAGTAGATGTATCTACCTCCCCATTCATTAATTGGCATCTGGCAGTATCCCTAACCTGATTGAATTTAAAATTTAAGGATATAAAATTGTTTATTTGCCATTTACATGTATGTGAAAAGGGCTTGTAGACAGAGATAAACTGAACAATACTTTTCTGTTCCACAATAATCCACGAGTTATTGTTTTGTCACACTCACAACCAAGACCGGCTGGTAGCATATATGAAAACAACATTTTGCTAAATTACAAGCGTCTAGTCCGTCATTCATAATCCAGCCGTCGTCCATTAGAGAATATCCGCGTCCATAATCCAAAGACCTATTCCATATTCCACATAACAGTATTAGCACCAAATTCAAAAAGACAATCATAGTATACATAAACATAGGCTTGTTTCCTGCAAGAGAGAAGCGGTCAACAGTTTTCAATGATGCCGGCAAGACATCATGATGTTCCAAAAATATCAAATCCGTATCGCTGATCAGTATTCTTAATCCATAATATTCGTTGTATAACCAAATATTTTCATTTATGTATTTGAATTCTGTCAGACTACATTGCAAAGATCATGTATTATCCGTAATTTATTTCTTCGGCAGAATTATATAAGAATGGAGAGATGTCAATTTTCATGATAATTAAAGACGACAGCCACTCCTGGTCAATTAGAATTTGACAATTGCCACTCAAAGGTGAAAAAATACAAAGGTTTTTGAAATTCTCCAATTTACATTTAATATAGGTTGAAGAATGATAGAAATACCAGTATATCTACTCCACTTTGATTAATTTGAATTATCTTGTCTGCTAGAATCTTTTTAAAAGTTGATACCCCTTGCCCAGCTGAATTCAGTTTTGCAAACCATCATCGCTTATCTTTCCCTGATTGTGACGTCAGGTCAGACCAGCCGGCCGGAGACTGAACGTTACAAGTATTGATGACCGGCCAGTTGGTCTGATGTGACGCCACAAACCAGCATCAAACAAGGGTAGATAAGCTATGTGGATTTCATTTCTGAAATCGACCGAGCTTGAGCAACTTCGAAGCACTTTTCAAAAGCTACCACGTAACCAGGAGACAAAATACTTCAAATAAAACCAAATGAAGTAGTTAAGTTAATATTTCCATCATTAAATGGGCCATGAAGAATATAATACGAAGCTGCGCATCTGAAAACCCCTCGGCCCCAGGGGTCGAAATTTACACCTGTCTACCTGTCTCTGACAGGTAATTTTTGAAAGAGACAGGTAGAGAAATAAAGTACCTGTCTCTATTGACAGGTAGCCAATAATTTTGTTTTTGGTGTTCAAAATATATCTTCAAAAAAATTCGTTCAAAACACCTGCTAATAAGTGCAAGTAAACAAGGTGTCATTAATTTATTAGTGTCTTGCAACATCTAAATTTGTCATTAATCTCAAATGTGACAATTTCAACGATTGCCATCTTAGCTTGCTAAGGGCATTTCACGTTTCACTTAACACTACCCTTAGATTTACGCTGTGATTCAGCATGTATTTCACACGGCGTCATCTATCTAGAGGGAGATAATCGAGTTCGAAAGTTGTTCCCAAAGCATGAGGTCAAATGTCGGCCCCATTTAAACGAGCCAATGAAATTATCTGTATTCAAATATTTCTCAGACGTGCAGGGATGTCAGTTTCACGAGGCGCGAGACTGGGGGAGTCTATGCGAGACCAAAACGAAGTTGTGCGAATTAGCTATTTTATTTCTGACTCTAGTGGAGCATGCTTCTTTGTTAAATCATATTATTATTACAAACGGCCTAACATATTTGAAAAAAAAAATAAAATCGGCGACAGACCACAGGAAAATGATATACTTTCTATTTTGTGATGGGGGCACTTCGAGGCCCACCATGGGATCGTTTCAATCGATCGCTTTCTGGAGGTGTGTCTTCGTTCTATGAATGTGATTGCACCGATGTCGGATGTAATGGGACCAGTCGGATGTGACCATTTGGGAAACGCCCTATTACACTCAGATAGCACCCGTTACCGCATGGCTACGAGCAGAAGTTTCTACGTATGATCGTGCCATGCATTCGGATGATGAACGATTGCATGTTCAGGTAATTCTTAAAGGTGACAGGTAAACATTTTGATCACCTGTCTCATATGACAGGTAAATTATTTTGAATATTTCGACCCCTGGGCCCTGGGTACATTCAAAATGTATTCAATTTGAACCAAGATGTCAGGAACACCAAGCAGTCAAGTCACAAATATACAGATTATCAAACATTTTGCAATTAGAAATGACCCCTAAGGTTTCCGTCCAATCAGAGATACCGGTATTCATTACATAAGTTTCTTGATGCATCAATGATACATACCAAATTTTACATCGAGCATTTGAACGGTATCAAGCGTTCTGAGAACCCCAACATCTCGCCGTGCAACTGTGTATCAATCAGACAACCCTTCTTCTCCCTTCTATCCGTCATACTCGTGCCCTGTATATCATATTTATGTTCAAAGTGTACATAAGCATCGTTTGGATTCCATTTTTGTACAATGTAAAGTTTGAATGATTTCTGTATTCTCTTTGATAGCAATGTCCGTGAGGCTGATGCTCGCTGCCATCGACTGGAACAACACTAGAAGGGAGCAGAAGAAAGACAAGTCCGGAAAGCCTGCTACTTCTGTTGTTTACTCCAAGAGAAGGAAGATCTATGTCTTGAAAAACCGGTATGGGAAGGCCAAATCTGACCACATGGGAGCGATTATGAAGAGAATTTATGAGGTCCACCGGGATAAAGTGCAGTTGAGGGGATTTGACCGTCCAGCCGAACTACCTCGGAATGTGGCCAAGGTGCCGAAACCAGACAAGAGAGAACTTGAAGAAAAGTTCAAATCCAGATTCCAGTAATTCGCAAACATGTGAACTGGCCATGATAGCGGTGTTTAACTTTTACAAGTGATAGTACATCTTCGCTCCGTCAGTAGTGCATGGTTGACTTCTTGGCTGCCCCCACTCCGTTGTGCAGCTCGGCGGTCAGGGGACTGGAATGGGCCATTCTCCCACTCACACCAACGACCTAGCCCACCGGGGTGGGATATCGGCCCTTGGAGGGGTGTAGTTGTCAGTAGGAGATGGGAATGGAACCATCTCTGACAAACTGCATCCCTTCGGGGTCGGTATTGCGACCTGGAAGTCATCATGTGACACCGTTCTTGGAAGGGGGGGGGGGAGATAATCATTACTGATCAAACAAAATCCTGGCTGGGCAAAGTTAGGGTGCAGTAAAAAGATCTGGTCATATTTATTTTTCTGCATACCTAGAAGTAAGGATCAGTTGATTGAATGATGTAAATAAAGGAAGAGAAATATGGATTGCAGCACCAGCAAATAATTCCTGCTTCTACCAAGGCCCTCATTAATGTTATGCTTTAATTTAAACTTTTATTGCACTGTGTCATTCCTGCAAACTAGGGATATTGCTTGTGATTGGATGATTTTTTTTTTTTACCCAAGAAAATTGCTCTGTGTGTACTGGACTTTAACCATGGTAACAGTGCTGTCTTTGAGAAAAGCTGGTGGGATGTGCCCTCCTCGGACATTTCCAGGACCATGATCCATAAGTCAAAGTGATTACCTGTGATTTCATACACTACACAGGTTAACATGGGAGAAGCTGTATTTTACTCTCCTCAAAGTCAAACAGAGATGAGTGGTAGTTTACAGGAGCAAGGCTCGAAATTAGCATTGCACACATGCACAAATGCATGTATTTTTTCCACGGTGCACGTAAGTTTAGATCGTCAGGTGCACAGCGTGCATGTAGCTGCATTTGCAAACAAAGTGTTGAAAAATAGACCATCGATCAAGATGACTATAACTTATGGCGGACTGCCAATTGTCTTGAAAATTTTGCTAGAAAATGTCCAAGCTGCATGTGCATTGAATTACCCCCATGGGTATTTTTATCTCGGGTATCTCCCGCAGTAGACGCTCCACAATATTTCTTAGTCCGCTTAACCTTTCACCTCGTGTGTGACAAATGCAAACTGTACAAAACGATGTGAACATCAGAGAGCAACATTCAAGCTTTTTTCTGCAGCCGGTTGGCAAATAAACTGAGTAAAACACTGACCCTGCTGAGGAAATGGGAAGTGAGAGTCAGGCTGCAGTTGAATCCGTAGAAGAGTCCAGATGATGTTGCAGAAACACGCACGAATCCCGCAACAACAACAACAACAGGGAAATTTGTCCAATATTTTTTCGATTTTTTGTAAATTTGTCGATTTGAAAAAGCAACAAAAAAATAGTAAGAAGAAATGGTTAGGGTGTTTAGTACATATGCCGTCCTCAAGAGTGATACATCTCAACACCATTAAGATTCATCAAAATATTTGACTTAGTGGCAAAACATTTGTTTTTTCCAAATATTGATGCATTTGAATTATTAGAGGAGTTCTTTTAAAGGACGTTGTGAGACCCTGTATATAACACTGATGCCTGGCATTAGAAGAGCCCAAACTCGTAGAGTTTACAGATTTCAGGACAAATTTACGTAGGATTTTTTTTTTGTTGGTGCATGTAGGCAAATTGCTGTGCATGTACATGAAAAATTTAGGTGCACACTGTGCATGTAATTTTTTTACCCAAATTCGAGCCCTGCATGTACACCCTCCCAGCATGCCCAGGGAATGGGATGTCCCAAAGTCTTGAGGTATCAGGTGGAGGGCATCATGCAAGTAGGCAGTCTCCACTATTAGGATTCCTGCAGTAGCACTTATTACTGGTAGAATGTATGCATTTAATAAACATTGTATAGACATGTATAATTATTAGAATTAGATATAGATATGAGTATTGGATTTTTTGATAAGAGTTTGTGTATCCCAATCAGGCCATATTAACTCTGGAAGTTCACATTCATGGTGGTAGACAAGTTTCCACAACTGTTGCAAGACAAGAGCCACTGTCTGTTGTGGTTAAATTGTGCCTTCCTTGTCATTCCAGATATATATAATCTTTTGTTGTTTATTTAGGTAAGTGTCCCTACTGCTAATTGAGCTGTCCTACTCTTAATTGAGATATGTCAATGTTAAATGAACAGGATAACTGGCAAACATGCCAGTCATTGGAATATTACTTGAACAATTGTAAAAATTGTATAATTTGTGATTGTTAGGAATCTCTAGTCTACGTGTGGAACTCACTACATAAAACTCTAATAGGTATAAATATTGTACAACATGAAAATAATTCAGTTAACTTTTAGAATTCATCTTGGCATGCGAGTATGCAGCGCCAAGGCAGCTAATAGATGTAAGATAGGTAACCCTTGTTCATATACATGTAGATTGCTACTATACATTTAGTTTCTGTAATAACTAGAAGTGCTGTATAATTGTGTCTATATTGGAATTAATTAAAGTCAAAGTTAGTTAACTAGATTAGGGTAAATAAAACTAGGTTGTGTATATACTTAACGTGGACTATGTGATAACCAGAGAACAATCTGGTTATAAATCCCTCTCACAATACAGTGATCGCAATAACAAAAATCCAGGCGAGTGATTAACAGCTCTCGCTAATTTTACAAACAAGAGAGACTGTTGTGGCATTTAAATATTTCCAATTTAACACACTTAAAAACTGCTGCAGCAAAGTTACTTTTGCTATTTTGCTACAGCATTGGCCTCGACAAGTTGACATTGCTGATTCCTGTGGCTAATTGATGGGATGGAGTAGGTGATCACAAGAACTGACATTCAGTGTTGCAAGTACTGGAGAAATTTCAAGGAAAATAGTGGGCTTTTGGTCATAGTAGAGGATGCCTACCATATTATGTGTTAATTTGGATATATTGTATTCCGACATAGACTTAGATATAAAATTTGGCAGGGAAATGAGCTTATCCACCTGAAGAAGCCAGACTGGAAAAAGGTAAAGTAAGATATATGCAATTTAACCATTGTCGTTCTGTTTGAGATGAATTTAATTTTTTTTTATTATAAAACCTGAGTTTTGGGAGTGTGGTTGGCAACCGCATCGCCTTATGAGTGTCCACCCTTCTCCTATTCTTCACGACCTCGTCCACCCCCCCTCGGCAAATCAACATAAATTAGCAATGATTTAGTCAATGTGACCGCCAAATCTCTGCCAGGTTAAATCTGACGGATTAAGCTCGGATGTCTGCAAAATGAAATCAGGGAGTACCAAATCACTCCTGCACACCCTACTGCCTGATTAACCAGGAGGTCCAGCAAGGTTGGGGGCGGGGTAGGGCTTTTGTAAGTGGTTTCTGAGAGGACGTGGAAAATAAAACATTTAAAGAAGATGAGAAATTAAATTTCCTGAAGAATGCAGAAAAATAATCTGAAACTGATGAGACCCAAACGTTCACAGAGACTCGGTAACAAGCATACTATGTCGATATCCAACCCTCCCCCCCCCCACCCACCCCAAAAAAAAAATAATAATAAAACAACTTTTAACTATGTGATCAGAGAAACTCTTAAAATGTCCTTTTGATGGGAATGGGATTTTAACCCGATATACATACCTGGTTACATTTGGGATTATTTGTCCTTGGCCTGGTGTCACTGGTAGTCTTATGCAAATGTTGAACCCGCAGACCTGTTTTTCATCATGGTGTTGTTGTTGATTTGACTGGTTCATTGAATTCGCCTGGAGCTCAACTCGCATCCAGTCTCATGCACTCATCTTTGTTGATCTGGAAATCTTGAAGCTTCATATCTGACAGAATCAGACCTCATTTTTAGCATTGAACACCTCACTGTCATGACAACAAATACGTTTTTCGCTGTTTTACGAGTCCAAACTTCCCAGCTTGCCTGTGCTGTGTCGTCTGCTTACCTACAGCGCCCCCTATTGGCATTGGGAGTTGTCCCCCCGCTGATCTGTGTAATTCATGTCGAGTTGACTATAACATTGAATTGAATTGAATTGGTTGGAATGGGAGACGTCCCTCGTCCCAAATGTGTCTCATTATATCAGTGACAATGGTGTTTCCACAGTGTCAGCAATGCATACTGTAAGAATACTGAAATATTACAGTACTGAAACAGTACTGAAATCGTGCAGTACTGAAAAAATACAAAAACCTTACAGTACTGTTTCAGTACTGAAACAGTACTGAAATCGTACAGTACTGAAAAAGTACAGAAACATTACAGTACTGTTTCAGTACTGAAACAGTACTGTTATATTTCAGTACTGTTACAGTACTGTTATATATCAGTACTGTTTTGGT
The DNA here is from genome assembly GCA_036873755.1 of Hanleya hanleyi. Taxonomy (NCBI): domain Eukaryota; kingdom Metazoa; phylum Mollusca; class Polyplacophora; order Lepidopleurida; family Hanleyidae; genus Hanleya; species Hanleya hanleyi. The sequence goes on from JAVTVY010015278.1 coordinate 38,251, forward strand.
ACTGTTATATTTCAGTACTGTTTCTGTACAGTTTCAGTACTGTAATGTTTCAGTACTGTTTCAGTACTGAATTGCTACTGTTATATAACAGTACTGTTTCAGTACTGTTCTATTTCAGTACTGTTTCAGTACTTTGGTAGAAATGTACTGAAACAGTACTGACGCTATTTTTGCTGTGTACCAGGCCTATCAAATCAGCTCAGTCTGATTTACAATGCAAGGCCTGTTAAGACTTGTTGATCTCATAAACTCTTTCAGACATGTGGTACACTGGTGGTTATGGGTGCCCCACTGGTTATCACTACACACCGGGGTCCGGGGTTGTCCACTAGCGTGGAACTTCCCGAGACGTACAAGCTGTATAAATGGATACAACATGATCACATCAAGAGAAAAACTTCTAATCATAAAAGATTAAAATGTTGATAGCCCAATCAGTTTTCCTTTACAGAAAGATTAGGTATACATTGCTCGAGAGCAGTGGAAATCAATGGATAGAATATGATGTCAATCGATGTCTAAAAGGAATATGATGTCAATCGATGTCTAAAAGGAATATGATGTCAATCGATGTAGCGGAGATTCCTGATAGATTCGACCTCTGGGGACCTAATTCAGAAACACGAATCCATTTCGGTGCATCACAAATGTCGAAATTACGAAACATACTGGTCAAGCCAGATAACGGTGTGATATACCGACGTTGAATTTGAATTTAGAATATAAAGTCTTTTGTAAATCTGTAATCGTTCAGTATTATGTCAAGAACAAATGTACCGTATTCTGTTTTTAATTGAACACCCTTGTAAAGGTAGTGCGGTGACTCGGATTTTATTTTTTATTATTTTTCTTGCTCTTTTTTTATTTGAAGCAAAAAATGAAATCCAGAAAGAACAGGTGTGCTCCAAACCCAATTTCAACAGTTATCTTAAAATTTAATGTCGCATAACTTAGCAAATCCAAGTTTAAAACTCTCATTTTGGTCCAAGGAATTTACTTTGCCAAAAATTTTGCCAAAAAAGTACTGATGCGCTGGGAACAAGGTGAGGCGTGCGTTGACCCAAGACACAAGACAATTTATGATGGGCCTAACGTCAGCAAGTTACGTTGTGTGTATTGACAATACACATGATATTTCTAGTCCGGCCTGTTGGTGGATGACCAGGCCAAGAATCCACAAGTGAACGATAGATTGAAATAAACATTTTGTTTTCGATTCTTCAACATTGAAATTCGCGAATCGGAATGGTAATGAACTCAATCCTTCCTAGAATTCCACGCGCCAAGGGATGGCTTGCCATGTACCATGGTATGGACTACCGCAATATAATTGCTCAACTGAGTTCATCAGCGATGCTCTAGCCCTCTTAACTGACTTTACAACAACAGCAGAGTATGCTTGTTATCTTGGCAATGTATTCCATTGAAAAGGAACGGACCATATGATAAAACTGACTCCAATCGGGAGTATAATGCCGGCTTATCTGTCAAAATACCCCTACATCATTCACTCTATCTAGAGAGGCCGAAAAAACCTTTATTTTCGACCACGTTTTGCACCACAAGATGGCAAACATGCACCAAGGGATGGGATGTCATGTCAAAGCACACAGGGGATGGAGAACTGAATCTACGAGTTGCTGATAGTCATTTTTAAGTACCATAGTCATTTGTAACTAAGTGCGCGGGATTGAAAACGTCATCCCCGTTGAGGCTGCAACAAATTTTTCGAGTCCCAAAGTCATCGATCATCTTGGAGATTGATCGTCTCCATCAGTTCACAGTGATATTCAATACTTTACCTCAGATGTTTTATGTCCAATTTTTGTTGGGGGAGGGAGGAAGTTGGACCAAAAAATTGCTCAGTATGTTAGAGAATGAGTTATGAATAAATTACTTTCCTTCCATTTCAAGCAAAAAATTATGATGACCCTTATGGGCGGCATTTCGAATTCCCCATGATCGTTTGCACTTAGGTTTCTATGAATGGACTCAAATTGACACCGATCATGACCAGCGTACAAATGCATATACGATTCATTTCTCATGGAAAATGTATAGGGAAAAGTTGCACGGTAGCTAAAATGCCATCTTTTCCTTGAAGCAAGTAGAACATGCAGATATGATAATCTTGTATCTGAGGCTTGGGCGTAAGACAATGACAACAGTCCAACTGGCTAACTTATGAATATCACAGCTACGACATATGTGGAAAAGTTATTTATCGGCCTTTTCCTTACCGGAAAGGGTGAAGAAACGAGCTTTTTCGAGCATCCTATGGCCGCCATCTTGGATTTACCCAGGACCATTTGAACCTAGGGTTATGCAAATAGGCCTAAAATGACTCCTATATAAAACGCGGACAAGTCACAAAGAGGTGTTTATTTTGGGGAATTCCCAGATATTCATGTAGCTGGTTGAAGTAGATTCAAAATGGAAGATTTACTACCAAAGTCAGTCTCAGACGTGTAGATGAGAAAAATGTTATCGAATGTTCCAGAGCAAGTCGTTTAAATGGTGCTCTTTAAACTGAATTTGCTGGGGAAAGAAGATATCCGGTTTTAGTATGAAGTTCAGGCATTACACCCATGTTCTTACTCCAGTGTCTCTGCGCGTGTTGCTCGTTGCTGCTGCCACAATCTACCCATCGTACCTCCCGTAAACCTTTCCTTTGTCACCTTTCCCTCCGTCACCTTTCCCTCCGTAACCTTTTCCTTTGTCACCTTTCCCTCCGACACCGTTTCCTCCGTAACCTTTTCCTTCGTCACCTTTCCATCCGTCACCTTTCCCTCCGTAACCTTTTCCTTTGTCACCTTTCCCTCCGTCACCGTTTCCTCCGTAACCTTTTCCTTTGTCACCTTTCCCTCCGTCACCTTTCCCTCCGTAACCTTTTCCTTTGTCACCTTTTCCTCGGTCACCTTTCCCTCTGTCACCTTTCTCTCTGTCATTTTTCCCTCTGTCGCCTCTCCCTCCGTCATCTTTCAATCCGTAAGGCCATCTCCGCACGCTACACACCTGTAATCTTTCCCTCCGTAACCTTTTCCTTTGTCACCTTTCCCTCCGACACCGTTTCCTCCGTAACCTTTTCCTTTGTCACCTTTCCATCCGTCACCTTTCCCTCCGTAACCTTTTCCTTTGTCACCTTTCCCTCCGTCACCGTTTCCTCCGTAACCTTTTGCTTTGTCACCTTTCCCTCCGTCACCTTTCCCTCCGTAACCTTTTCCTTTGTCACCTTTTCCTCGGTCACCTTTCTCTCTGTCACCTTTCCCTCTGTCATCTTTCCCTCTGTCGCCTCTCCCTCCGTCATCTTTCAATCCGTAAGGCCATCTCCGCACGCTACACACCTGTAATATAGAACATAGGTTTAGCTAAATCAGTATGTCATTTTTCACTGAGTCACACATAAACGCAACATATAAAGGTGAAGGGAGAAGATGTGACGTTTGACAAGAAGACATATTACCCCACAGTACAATATTCTGACTGAATATCTAATAACGTTGCAAGAACAAAAACTATTTCGGTGATTATTTGTATCTCAGCTCATATTGGTGCACGACGTTATGCTCACAATAAAACTCCCGAAATCTGAGTGTCTTAATAAAACTGGCAATGTCACTTTTAAGCTCATTTCCGTTTGGGTTTAGGGCCAGTGTAAAATTGAAAGAGAATTTTCTCCCTTCGGTAAAACGACGGACGAAATTTTATTATCTTCGGATCGAGCGCTGTTGGGGATGGTGTTCCCTGTGAGCTCTACTTTGGCCTGCCCCTAAATAATGATTTGTGGTCTGTTATTGGGGCGCGCGTCCATGTTGTCACTTTTTTGATGCTACTATCAGCGGTGAGGAGTGTATGGTTGGCTTGGTTTAGTTACGGAGACGAGTCAAGACGATTGAGTGACATGGCATGGTTTGGTTGTGGTTGTTAAGTTGGTGTCTTTTCATCTCCAACGATTACATGTAGTCGCGAATTATGTTGCCATCGCGGTTGTTGTTGCCATTACGGTTGTTGTTGTTGCTGTTGTTGTTGCTGTTGTTGTTGTTGTTGTTTGTGCGCCTCCGTGTCACGCTTTGTGCATGTCCATTGGAATTGCGCTATAAATTGAAATATGACCGAGCTGGACGTTCAGCTCTGTAGTTGACGTTGGACATATATCTGGCATAATTTCAAATTTGTTTCACGAAAGTTCACTTAACGTTAATGAAACAGCCCGTACAACAACCGATGTCTACAAAATACAAAATTTGGTGTGCAAAATGGTCGTTATCTATACCGTTATTGTAAATCTATGGAATATTTCAGATCGTATTAATCTACACAGTTGGAAAACGAATGTATTCTGTGAGTTTGGTATCATTGTGAGTCACAACCGGTGAACACCACATGCATGTAAGTTGCAGCCAAAAGTAGTAGAGGCATTTTGGTCTGATAGCTTCCTATGCTATATGGTTTCTGTATCTGTCATACCTGTATCAAAGCGGGCGTTCCGTCGATTAATACCATAACTTCTTAATGATTAAACATTCTCGGACTTCTACACTGAAAAAAGTTATGGAATGTTCCATAACATTGTGATGACTACTCCATACCATGTTAATGAATATTCCATATCATGGAAGGAATTCAAGGAATATTACTGCTGGTGATATATTCGGAGACTATACCACAACATATTAAAGATTCTTTTTTATTCAGTGCAATAACGTGGAGATCACGTTGGTTGAACCAGTTCTAACGTTGACAAAACGTTGGCGAATGAAAATAATCCAACGAGCAATACGGTGTTGATATGCCGTCTACTCATGAAGTTGTTACGAGGATGGATAAAAGGTAGTCAACGCAGAATAAACGGTGGTGTGATATCTGAGGGGTGTTTCGTTTCTCATGATATGAGGGAAAATTACTCCATTCGGTTCATTTTAATTATTCGTTTACTTTGAAACTTGTCCAGAATTAATAGTTAGTTCTGCATAAATTTTTCTTGCAGCGTGTATAACAAACTGAACTCTACAAAATGACTACTATTACTCTGTGATATTTATAATATATCAAACCTGAAATAACTTTGTAATTCAATCCCATAGGTTATCCCAATAACAAAAGTCAATGAGGTTTAGGTCACAGTGACCATTAACTTTGACCAGTTGACCTCTTTTGTGATATTCGACATGTGCGTGATCCCTGGGCCAGCAATGCAAAATGTTAGAGAAATCGGTGAATTTGTCGAAAAGTCTAAGTGAATCCCAGGCACCTTTGAAAGTTTACGACATATTCAAGATAATCTTCTACGTTACATGATTTATATCCAGCTTTTTGTTTTAAGAGTTTAGTATTACAAAATGTCAATGGTATTGTTATTGTAGAGCACAGCACCACAAGCTTTTCGGAACTTGTGACGTTAATATGGAGCGATTAACCACGTCACAACGCAACATTGTCAGAAATTCCATTCCAGACAGTGAATTACGCTCGAAGAATGATAGCGTTAACTTAATCTTTTCTATCTCTGGAGAGACGTATTTTCGGTTCCCTTTTGTGTCAAAGGTTAACTGTCTCTAAATTCCAGGTGTCTCTCTGACTATAGAAAGCTGCTTTTGAATCCTCTCAGAAAGAACACGAGTGGAATGTTGGGGATTTTTTTATTGCGTTTTATTATTCCATCGTTTTATTAAATATTATGTACACTTACACAAGTCCCACAGTTACACTTAAAGGAAAGGAAAGAAAGTCGGGAGAAAATACCAGAAAAAAAGAGTCACTGACTTCATATCACTGAAGAGTTTTTTTCCAAATCGTTTTCGTTTAATTTACCAGACTCACGTTTTTTGAGTGTGACAGTACATATGAACACTATTAAACGGTGTATATATAGACCTTAGTATAGATTTGCCTTTAACGGAAGCGGACACAAATTATTTGAAACATCACCTACATGTCATTCTCTAGAAAACGACCGGAAAATTCGCTTCGATAAGGAATACTGGTCAGTGATAAGGTTTACATAAAAGAACATATTGATGTAGTTCTGTTATCATTGAAAATTGTTGACCGTTTCTCTCTTGAAGGAAACCATCTTGTTTTTAATTTTCTTTTCGCGCATATTTGCAAATGAGTATATGAAAAAGATCCTTCGATTATTGAGTCGGAAATTCTTTTGTCGACGACGGCTGAATAATGAATGTCGTGTCTGATGCTTAGAATCCACACGATAAGATCGTATTATGGCACCACTGTGTGATATTGTCAAGTCCATCATTCAATATTCAACCCTTGTCCATTAAAGAATTTCCTCGTCCATAATCCAAAGACCTAATTCATATAACCGCATTAGCACCAAATTAAGAAAAATATAGTATACGTAAACATCTGTCTGTCCCAGATAATATATCCGAGACGTTTTTGGCGATATTTCGGAGACAATTTATCGTAGAACATTGAAATTTCACACAGTATATAAACTAAAACATACTAAGTTTTCTCCCACATTTCATTAAAATCTGTTGCGAATTGACGAAAATCATCAATATCTCACGATGACGTTAATCTGCCAATGTTATAACATGCAGGCTTGACGTCATGACGTCAAAAAATCTATATGATATTCGTTAAAAAGTCGTTATCTAGGCAATGATGTATCTCACTCAAGCTTTGATTGTGATGTTCATATGAACATCATGAGGATTTTGAAGTACATGTACATGGGCTCATACGGCCCTTAGCCTCTGATTAAGCGGAATTATACACAAGTTGCGAAACGTAACACCATGGAGCTTGCACGCTACGCTCGTATTTTGTTTTAAGCATGCGATATGTATCGCCAAAGCGTTGAAACGTTGAGTGAAAGCACTTGACGGTACAGCCTTATTTTATAGGATTCTACAATACACTTACTTTCAGGAGCTTGTCGACCTTAAATTCGATCTTATCCACAATGTCCAGCACATCCTCTACTGTGCGTTTAAGTCTACAAATATAGACAAGAACTCTTAGTTTTTCATCGATACGACTTAAAGGGGAACCAAACATGTAAAGTTAAAACATTACATTTTATTCTGACCACTTTTCATCGGAATTTTATTCATAGAGCACAGCGATGGATAATTGCACAAATACGGTATATCTTCTTCTCTGTAACATGGATGATTTTATTTGTAGTCCACGAACATTTTGTTTGCCGATAATTGACATTGGAAACTTGCTACCAATAGTTCAGAGATATTACAGATGCAACCTGTGTACAGGATTTTCTTTTCAGAGACTAGAATATTGTTTGTCCTAATATGAATCACAATCTCATATGAAATATTATCACGTGCAGAAATATCAAAATAAAGCTTTGGTAATCCGTTGATATGGTAGCCATAAATTTAACGAATATTTACATTTTGCTGAGAAGCAACAGAAACTTGTGGTGCTTAGTTGATTCGTCGCGATATGACTGAAATTATGTTGACAGCGACGTTAAATCTTATTTAATAACTCGCTCACCCAAATATTTACAAGAACTAGGTATTAAATGTATGGTTTGTAAAGAGAGTGGTTATATATTTATGACATGAAGTGAGCTCAAGGAGTTTGCCTTCGTCTGTGACATCACCGAGAGTCATTTGCATAAAAAAATATAATCAATTCATCAAGCAGTTCTTGATCAGAATATCTCGAAAACTCATATCTGGACCAAAATGCGTTGTTAGAAAATAACGTCAGTCTGATGACATCGAATCAAGTCATCGTAGATTATTTACTGGTAGAGCTTGACCTTAAGATATATTGCGGGGAGTTTCAGGCCTTAACCCACATGGTAAGAACAATATATATGGAGATGCTTGCCCTCATATTTTCTGATGTTACGATCGCGCTAATCACAAGTATTGCTGTCCAAAATAAAAAAAGTGTACCAGAAATCATGTATGCCCTCTATTTGGTTATCTTTAGTTATAGTAGTCACCAGAAATCGTTCGAAAGATGGGAAAGCAGTAGGCCGAAAAAAGGTATTCCTAATATATGACAAAGAGTGGGTGAGGGTGCAATTTATGGCTGTGGGGGTTGTATGCGGTTATTATGTGGGGTATGTGGAGTTCATTAAGTTTACTTGATTTATATGATTTTTGACCACGTAGTCATAATATTAAATGAGTCTGGCAATGTCTGATCACGTGTCCGTTTGGCCTGTTCATTCAAATAGCTACAATGCATAATTATACGTCAGAATACTTTACTGGTCGTCTTTGTCTTAGTTCATCGGAACTTGATCTTGGCAAATATATAAGCAGAATGGAAAGCCTTTGAGATTGCGACCGGTGTGGAGGATAAGAATGTCCCGTGGCTACGAGTGTCCGGCTACTATCTTCTAATACAACCAAGGTAGGACACTTTTCTCCACATTGGACACAAGTGTCCGTACTTGATTGAAATGGAAAGGGACACTAATCACCATGACATTCTTATCCATCACACCGGTATTGTCTCCAATATCATGGATGTTGGGTTGGTCTAACAGACGAGCGTTACTACCATCCCTCCGTTCGCCCTTTCAGCTTTATATCCTTCTTTGTAAAATATAGGATAACATAGGTAGATTATTTGGTTGTTACTAACCATGAAATCGACAGCCTTACTCCCGTTTCGGCGCGTCTGTTGTAGGCCTATTGCGGACAATGTGGTGATATACACAGAAAAGTGGAATATATGATAAAACGCACATGTTGAGCAAGATTACGGTGGCTATGTATTTTCTGTAAAATATAGGATAACATAGGGAGATTATTTGGTTGTTACTAACCATGAAATCGACAGCCTTACTCCCGTTTCGGTGCGCCTGTTGTAGGTCTATTACGGGCAATGTGGTGATATACACAGAAAAGTGGAATATATGATAAAACGCACATGTTGAGTAAGATTACTGTGGCTATGTATTTTCTTACCTGGAACAACAATCTCTATCCTTATCTCTACGTCTACCACCGCCCGATGAGGATGAATCCCCTTCAACACCTGACGTCACCCTGTGAGAAAAGTAAAAAATCATTTAATGCACATGTGACAATGTTATTGTTTAGAAATATTGGTTCTGTGTGTGTATGCTGGTATATGGGAGGTAATCCACGCTATACCAAACCCCGAGTTGTTGCCCTTGGTCTGACAGGTCATGTAAAGTCGTTCTTGGATAAGAGTTGACCACTAGCAGCTAGTTGATAATCCTTAACCTAAGTGGAGCAGAGTTTAACATGTGTGAAACATATTAAACACATACCATAATTAAACGTACGGTGAGAAACGAAGCCGGCGTACTGACAAGAAGTCATATTACCCTACCGACAAATATACTGACTGCATATTTCTAAAAACATCACAAGAACCAAAAGTGACCCCTGTGATGATTTTTATTTGTGACTGTTCATGTAAATATATTGAATGACATTACCACGCGGCCCCTAACACTGACTTGGGCGGTATTAGATACAAATATTTCAGAGCGACGATATATAGCCCTGTAACACTGACTATGATATAAAGAATATACACGAGAGTCCAAACAGACATTACAGAGACTTCATTCCAGAAGTATTGGAAGTTTGATTTCTCGTTTTGCTCAACTAGTATCCAACCACAAAGTGTTAAAAGCTTGAGCTCTCTAGACCCAAGTGTGAAGAAGATATCGAAGCATAATCACCCCTACCCCCATTCCTTGTTTGTTTTTGTGTTACTTCGAGAGCATTGGGAGAAGGCATCATGCGACCTTACTCATTATCGTAGACGTCAACACCCCGTTCCAAGTAAGTCATGCATTCGTGGTCTTGAATGCACACATCACGCAAAAGCTAACAGGGTAACAATACAGCGTTGGCAAATTTCAACAAAGGTCCAGAAAAAAATACTTCCATGGTCATAATAACGACATAGTGACATCAACATTGAAGATAATCGGAATCGGATTGCTTTATCTGAATGATCCGTACACAGACTAAATATGTGTTAAATTGCATTGCGTTAGGATCGGGGAGAAATAAAATATTAGAACGTAATCACCCCTACCCCTATTCGGCTTCATACTTCTCATGCTCTGGTGCCATTAAACATGGTTATGTTGCATCCATGAAGTGCATATTAGATGGTTACACCAGGTCTAGAATTAACGAAGAGAGGATTATCTTTCACAAATACAAATCAAGCAGAATGCAAAAAGAGTTTCTGCAACTGCAAAACAAAAAATTGAGTCTCATTTCTAAAAAAAACGAGGAAAAATGTACCCTCCATGTTATGACGTCATCTTGACGTAATAAACGTAACAGGCGTAACTTGGATTACGTTATCTAATAGAACATTATTCAGAGGTCAGGTATGCGAAGTCACAGAAAGTTTAGTGCAAAAATAAAAAAGATATACGTTCATAAATACCCCTACCCCCAGCTTAGAGTTAATTTTGTCTTGTTCAGACAGCGGTGAAGAAATGTATGCTGTGACCTTAGGCACCACCGTAGATGCCTACATCAGGTCTAGAACTGACCAGCAGTTGATACTCGTTCATAAACAGTGGTCAAACTAAATCTACGCGGGGGGTGCTGCGAAAACCTTACTTAGACCCCTTTTGGCGATTTGGCTACCGGACTATCATGTCATATACGTTTTTTGCCCCTAAATAACTTTCTCTTATGGCTGCATTTTTGTCTCTATGAACATATTGGTCACTGGTGTTGCACGAGGTTTGTGGTGTTACTCGAGGTCACTGATGTTACCGGGTTGTCACTGGTGTTACATTTCAGTTGGACCAATATTTGAAGAAGAAGAAGCAGTTTTATCAGAAGGCTTTTCATATATGTGTTTTGCCCCTAATTATTCTTCACTTGCAAAGTGTATTTTGTGTCTACAAACAAATTAATGAGTGGTACGTGTTACACGAGGTCAGTGGTGTTACCCGACTGTCACTGGTGTTACGGATGCGAGAATCGTCTAGAAATTCAGAAACACTTGTTTAAACTGTCCAATATTTTGAAAAATAAACAAACTTGATTAGTAGAAAGTCAGCATCAAGAATAAATAGGTTTATCTACATGAAATGGTTGATACATGCGGTCCAATTGCGTTTGGTGGGCTAGGTAGCATAATTAGAATATTAACGAGAGATCCTGAAGGATCTTGGCGCCCACCATTGTCCGATAATTGTAATCTAATCACAGGAGGATCTTTTTGTCCATTGTTACTAAGAACAAACGATTGATTTGTAAATTTGTTTGCAGAAATTTGAATTTGAGCGAAAAAGGGACAGTGAAAAACACCAAGATATTATCAGGAATTTCAAGATTTCAAGAAACTGTACTTGTCGGTTCTTATAGTACAAGTGAAATGAACAAAGTCTGAAACTGAATGTTCGGAGGATCCTTCGTCTTCGTTTTGTAGTATTTTTTTCTTTTTGCACGTGTCATCATTGGGTACTGGAAGCGAAGACAAATCTCTTTGACACTTTGGCATGAGGTATGAAAGATCCCTAAGATTTTATAATTAGAAACGAATGCTAATTCCATTCTGTTTACTGGGCTAGCTTGAGATATCTCTTTCAAGATACCATGCTCGAAAATAGTAAGATGGTACACAACTTAATACTGAAGAGATCCGGTCCGTGCAGTAATGTTGAAACTTTGAAAGTGTCTGAATCCTAATTATCTCCCTTGGATCGAACACGCAGTATTCTGCAGTTGTCGAGTTGTGACGTTGCATCACAGAAGTGACGTCCCTTCGTGTAGCCGACCCATCGGCAGACGAAACGGTAGGGCAGTTCACTTGCAACGGCATGGGCTAAAGTAAACTGATTTTGAAGGAATACATTTTAATTCGGAATCATTTGAACTCCTTAATATAGAAGGTGAAGGTATGAATATTCTCTATACTCAATATATAGAATATGCCCCACCGTTTGATCGGCCGACTCTTGTGATGCAACGTCACAACACGGGAATACCGTGTTAATTTGAATCGTCACTTGGATTTTCGAATCGGACCAATAAAGGTATCTTACACAAAATTTGTACGAAATTTCAGAAAGATTAATGAAGTAGTTCCTGAGAATTCACGATAACAATGTTTCAAGGGGAAATTTTGGAATCGGACCAAAAAAGGCATCTTACACAACTAGACCCCAAGGGGAACCTCTATACCAAATTTGACAAAGATCCATGCAGTAGTTCCGGACAATTCATGATAACAAAATTTCATGGGGAAATCTAAGATGGCTGCCTGGTGGCCATATTGGATTTCCGAATCGGACCAGACAAGGTATCTTGCACAACTGGACTCCAAGGGGAGCCTGTGTACCAAATTTGTCCAAGACAAAGATCCATGCAGTAGTTCCTGAGAAATTGCAATAACAAAGTTTCATGGGGAAATCCAAGATGGCCGTCTGGTGGACATATTGGATTTTTGAATCAAGCCAGAAAAAGTATCTTGCACAACTAGACCCCAAGGGGAACCTGTGTACCAAATTTGAGAAAGATCCACGCAGTAGTTCCTGAGAAATAGCGATAACAATGTTTCATGGGGAAATCGAAGATGGCCGTCTGGTGGCCATACTGGATTTTCGATTCGAACCAGAAAAGGTATCTTGCACAACTAGACCCCAAGGGGAACCTGTGTACCAAATTTGAGAAAGATCCATTCAGTAGTTCCTGAAAAATCGCGATAACAAAGTTTCATGGGGAAATCCAAGATGGCCGTCTGGTGACCATATTGGATTTGCGAATCGGACCAGACAAGGTATCTTGCACAACTAGACTCCAAGGGGAGCCTGTGTACCAAATTTGTCCAAGAGAAAGATCCATACAGTAGTTCCTGAGAAATCGCAATAACAAAGTTTCATGCGGAAATCCAAGATGGCCGTCTGGTGGACATATTGGATTTTTGAATCAAACCAGAAAAGGTATCTTGCACAACTAGACCCCAAGGGGAACCTGTGTACCAAATTTGAGAAAGATCCACGCAGTAGTTCCTGAGAAATAGCGATAACAATGTTTCATGAGGAAATCCAAGATGGCCGTCTGGTGGCCATACTGGATTTTCGATTCGAACCAGAAAAGGTATCTTGCACAACTAGACCCCAAGGGGAACCTGTGTACCAAATTTGAGAAGGATCCATTCAGTAATTCCTGAGAAATCGCGATAACAAAGTTTCATGGGGAAATCCAAGATGGCTGCCTGGTCGCCATATTGGATTTGTGAATCGGACCAGAAAAGGTACTTTGCACAACTAGACCCCGAGGGGAACCTGTGTACCAAATTTGAGAAAGATCCATTCAGTAGTTCCTGAGAAATCGCGATAACAAAGTTTCATGGGAAATCCAAGATGGCTGCCTGGTCGCCATATTGGATTTGCGAATCAAACCAGAAAAGGTATCTTGCACAACTAGACCCCAAGGGGAACCTGTGTACCAAATTTGAGAAAGATCCACGCAGTAGTGCCTACACACGATCTTACACACGATTCGCAAGCCATCTTATGGATGGCGAAGTGTACGCAAATGGAGTGCTACCATAGAAGTTAGCGCTCACTTGCTGGGGCAAGTGATAATCGGCCTGGACAAGCGCAACGTTCATGATCTTTGCTGTCCGTGTTGGCAAGCACAATTTCCTTCGTATTAAAATTCTCACTGGAAAGGTTTCCTTCCTTCAAACACAATCTACAAAACCACATACATGATCCCATTCTCGCGGCAAGTATACATCCTACTCCCATATATACAGAGCGGGTTACTCCTGCAGTAGGCCTATAGGAGGTCACACACTTTGAGAGAATGAATGGTCCCGACAGAGACACGTACTTTCAATGCACTAAACTAACGTTCGAGTTCCTTAAATATACACCAAATGTAATGCCACTTCGACTAAATTCGGCGAGGCATAATAATGTCTGTTTCCTAAACTGATCTGTTCATTGGATATGTGTATTATTAGTAGCCATGTACACCGATATGGCAGGAGACCTATTATAGCCGCTTAACGGTAGAATTGTCCCAAACTTTCTCCGCTGGTATGGATCAAATAAGTTTGGGAGACTAAAGAAAGATTGAGAAAGTCCAATGGCTTGTTCCACTTGAGAAGAAAATTATCTAATGTCGAGCAAACGGAAAACTATGCATTTACCATAATCGAACTACTACGACCGAAAATAATCTGGGCTTACGGGGCTATTCGATATGCATATTCAAAGGTGGTGGAAAAAATAAAAACGTACAAACAAGAAGTCATATGATCACCCAGGTCAATAATCTTACTGCCTACCTGAAAACATCACAAGAGATGATTTGTATCTCAGTATCAAATTATGTTTCTTCCCTAATGCTTCTACATTGACAAAACAAAACTGCGACTGTTAACGATTTCCTAAAATTGGGGTCAGATACCTTGACCTTTGACCTTGACTTTCATTTTGGTACGCGACACATCCTCTCCCTTTAAGGACTCGAGTCCCGGGGTAGCGCCTAATACTAGACACCCTTGTGCATTCTGCCTCATTTCATCACAACCACTTCACATACATATATATGTTTTACATGGTTGGAAAGATCATGATTCGGGAGTTCCAAATAAAGTAAAGATTTAATTCATACGTTTATTTCACCGGTTTGGCTGCAGTTACAAAACAGTTATTTAAAAAAAAAAATGTATTTTTTATATCGCTAATTTCACCTATTATTTTACAAGTAACGAGTCCGAGATTTTGCATGGTGATAATAAACCTTTCAAACCAAACAAGTGTGTCTCAGGTTTTTTTTAAACTCTTAGAAAAAGTTTGAGAGCGTTGCAAAGTTTATTTTTTGAAACAAAATGATCTATTTCAAGTTCCAATAACTTCAAAACAAAGCAACATTTTGAAAAACTGAGACACATCCTTCGGACTGTAATGTATATATTATGCTCCCCAAAAATTGACATGATCGGATGAAAAATAGAGAAGTTATTAGCAAGTTTGTATGTACCAGCTGTGTAAAAAAAATATGTCGGATATAGACCGTAAACAAAAATAATCTACTTTGCAGATGATATTCTGTAATCATTATCCGCTACTTCACGATAATGACACAAAATTCTCACACAACATATAGGGATTACAGACCAAACGTTCTTTAATCACTTTGGAACAATATATTTTGGGAAAGGGTAGCAAACCAGTCAAGAAGATGAATTTTTATGCTGGAATATGCCCCGTTGATCAGTTTTCACGCCTTCCGAAATCCCTCACCGCGGGTGATTGAGTAGACGTCGAGCATTCTATAGAAGGCTTACAGAGATGTGATTTGCGGCAATTGGACATTCATGGATTTAATTGCCGACTGAAAAAGGTCTAGCTCAAGGAAAGAGAAGAAAACAGGAAATGGTCAGTCCACAGACCTCAAACGGGAAAAAACTGGCAGCGGCCATTTCCGGTGTGGAGTTAAAAAACTTTACTATTATCGCGAAAGTATACAATTTGCGGGAATAATGTTTGCCTTTTTTATAATTATATGTACGATGGTGAATACGTAAAATATTTATTTTGAATGAATACCACACTTTCTACATTTGCCGCATGTATAATGCGATAATGCAGTATGAAGTAATACTGAATCGGAGGTTTTTATGACCGAACAGCAGGTGTCGTGAAATAATGTTTATCAAACTTTGTTTTGCCTGCATGCGTGTCCCACTAATCTTGTAACGTTTTCTTCCCATGTTTGTGTTGGCAAGTAAGATATGTTGATAGAATGTCGAGTGAGATATTATGAAAAACATTACGCAAATTTGCAGTATATATATCTGCATATACCACATGCTTTCCGAAATGGTTGACCACCTGAGCAGTGTGTTTGTATTTTTTTATTTTGTCATGTGGCGCGAAAACACTGAGATAGACCATATAATTTCCTGTTCAATATTTTGTAAACGATGGCTGCTCCGGCATGAATGTAGTAGAAAAAACAACTAATTATAATAAATGAGCCTAGCGCGTGAATTGTGTGTATTGCAATTACAAGTAATTAGCCGAGGTGTGGAAGTCACAGCAAGCGGTAACACTTACTGTGAAAAATGAGCACTAATCCCCACAGCGCAGAGTTCTTCCACAGACAGTGATGTTTTGAGAGCTGAAATTTCACGTTTGCAAACATTTTTTAAGGAAAATAACAGAAACACTTGATAGGTTTTTTCTTCAACTTTTGAAATATGCAAAGAAAAAAATATCGATAGTTTGAACCTATTCCCCGGGCCTCGAGTCCTTAATACAAATACTTGCAATTTTTTAAAGATGTCCTTATTTTGGGGTCACAGTCGGCTTGACCTTTGGCCTTGACCTCATCGTCTACCCCTAATGTATCTACTGACACAAAACAATGAAATTTTTAAGATTTCCTGATTTTGGGGCCACAGTGACCTCTGTCCTTTGAAATTAACCTAAATTTTGGTTCTCAACACATCTTTTCCACCTTAATGGATCCTTTCACGAAAATAGTACTTTTCAATGGTTTACGGAATTTCAGGCTACAGTGGCCTTTGACGTTTGACTTCGACCTCTACTATGGTACGCGACACATCGTCACCCCTTACGGTATCCACTCATCAAGCGCTGTACGGTACTGACTGGACTGATCAGTGTCCAAGAAAATAGGAACTGTGGACACTCTCCTTTTCCGGCACATATAGGCACCGTCGTGATATGACTGAAAAAATGTTGAAAATGACGTTAAATCCTACTCACTCACTCACTCCACTCACCAAACATTGGAACTAAGTGAAAACTGTCCGAGATATAGACCTGGCACGCGAGGACGGACAGACGTCATAACGCACAGGCGGACGGAAACTCCCATCACATAATACGTCCACCTTTTGAGCGGGATTATAAAAAAAGATTGTATAATTCTTCTTATTCAGAACACAAGTCTCTGTGTTCCGGCGCCGACCCAGCGACTCATTCTCCATCATGTTAACCACAGTCACAGTCATCCGGACAAGCTCAAGCGTTACGGAAGGACGGACAGACGGAAGGACGGACAGACGGAAGAACGAGCCAAAAACAAAATGCCATTTCGACTAAAGTCGGCAGGGATTAATAAGTCTGTTTCCAAAAATGATCTACGTTTTGGATGTCTGTACGATTAGGAGCCATATATACTGTTGTAGCAGAAGACGTTTTTGCAGAACGATAGGATTATCCCAAGCGTTCTCTCCTGGTATAGATCGAACGAAGATTGGGATATAAGTTGGAGGTTGTCTAAAGAGTTATACCCCTTGAACTGTAAACTAATAGCATAATATCCAATGCAGAATAAACCACTATTTTTCATTTATCACGATCAAACAAGTATGACCGAATATAATCTGGAGCTTTCAGGGCTTGTTCGATATGCATATTCAAAGTCGCATATCTTGCTAAGACTTCATTTGTAAAACAGGAATACACGACCACGCGTCTCCACTCAAAGTTTCTCAAATTTCATCAATACATATCGCCAAATACCAACGCTGTGCAAGAACGTTACTATTGTATTTCGTAAGCTGTGTCAAATTCCGCTTAACCCGTGGTTAGGAGCTGTATGAACCTCATGTACTCCTGTAACATCGTAAGCTGTTAGAGTTTTGGTATGTGCTTTGGAATAGGTTAACTAGAAGACTATACTGTGAGGCCATGTGACTCAGTCAGTATGTCGGCACCTCTTCCAACTTCCCTTATATGTGTTGTAATCCTCATGTTCATATGAACAATCGGAGCGTATCTCGGATACATCGTACTTTTAGAAAAGAACTCGAAATTCATTTGGAAAATAGAATACTGACCAGCGATATGGATTTGACGATCAGAATAGTCTGATGCCATGCAGGAATCATTGGAAGTTATTGACCGCTTCTCTCTTCAGGAACCAGCTGATTTTTATTTTGGAATTTGGGGCAAATTCTTTCATATGAAAATGGACGCGGAAATTCTATATGGTTGAGGCTGATTACTGAATGTCGGGCTAGACCTCTATATGTATGACATCCTAATAAGTAATAAGCCCACATTCAGAGAGTAATAACGAAATCAGCTGATATAGCCAGTCTTGATAATCGGTTCCACTGGTTCAATAAAGTAACATGACTAGTTTGTTTCCAGTTTTCGCCAACCCATCAAGGTTCATCTCTGTCCTAATATTGTAGGATATTCGGCGTCCACCAAACATATGATGCCTCTTTACTTCTTCAGCATAATCTACCCTTTTGTAGCGAGACCGGTTCATGAATAGCGTCGGTGTAAGTGAAGTGTGGATTTCAAGAAGGGGAAATGTGGCTCTGTACCTGATCCATTCGGACAGAAAATGGTTTTAGGCGTTCGATACAAAGAAAATGACCGACATATTTGCGACGTTGAAATTTATGGCTTGTGTTGTGTTTTCTATGGAACTGTCTTTGTTTTTTGAACCGCGTGGGTGTTGTATTTTGTCTGCGAATGATCCTTGCCGGGTGGCTTCCACGTTTATCGTAATGTTCAGGCGATTGTTCAAGTGACTCGGACATTTATAACGTGTCGTTATCTTGGTTATTGGCCGTCGATGACGAGATCATGTTATATTATGAAGCAGTCATGGATAATTCTCGTGCTTTGTGTCTTGCTGCTGGTCGTTCTAATGCAAAACCAACTCGTGGATCATATTCGTCGCGATTAAATGTCTGCATTAAATGTCGTGCCGATCGTAGTCCATCTTGTCCAACTGTGTCGTTCGCATCCTGATTGAGAGATGGCGAGAAGGGAAATTGCGATGAAATGATCATATCCTACGCCGAATATGATAGAGAGGGATGGAGACAGGGGAGTGTTAATGTGAGAAGGTAGCTATAGGCGGTGTCGAAGAATCCAAGATAAAGGACGGTGTACCTAAATCAAACTCCTTTTCATAAACCTTCTATTCTCATATATGACATGTTCTACATCCATATTTACATTAAAATACCACGTCAAAAAAGAACAGGATCATAAGTACCTATAACGATAGAAAAAATATAACAGACTCTGAATGCCAATAGATAGACTGCAGAACCAGCATTTAATTATCCTTCAGGTTGATGTATATTTTGTCATTTATAAAGTGATCGTATAACAGTATTTTCGTTATTTTGTGATTACACTATCTTAGTATAGCACAGATTCTAGTGCTGAAAAATGGTCGAGTCCCGAGCGGGATTCGAACCAGCGACCCCCAGAGCAAGGCACCTAATCGGCAGCGCTATATGTCGGCGATCTGAACCACTCGACCAACGGGCCTCCCACAAAATGGGAGGTAGCAGACCGGTAGTCCTGAAAGCGAACATGTAGTGCCCCTCTGATGACCGTAATGACACAGCTCCTATAGCTGAGTACATAAGATATTTTTTTTTGTTACTTAGAGAGTTATCGTATAACAATATTTTCATTATCTTGGGATTACACTATCTTAGTACAGCACAGATTCTAGTGCTGAAAATCCAGTGTAAGGCATCTAATCGCCGGCACTGTACATGTAGCATTACAATAACCCCTAAAATTTATCCGAGATCAATTTATAGGTCATAACTGTAACCCCTGGGTTTGAATTAGTGGGAATAGGGAGCATTAAAAAACAATAAAATAATGTTTTGAGCGATTTACCCCATGACCAGGAAATTTCATGGCGGCCATCTTGGAAAATGGCCGCCACGGTCGACATAGGGTGAATCCAGAATGCCTCCAATCTTTAAAATGACCCCAATACCATTTAGTATAGTTGTGCAAAGTTTCATGCTTTTATCATAAAACGCGCAACACTTTCACCTATTCGCTGCACTACCTAGTTAAGCGGAAGTTGACACAGCTTACGAAATGCAATGATAAAGTTCTTGCACAGCGATATGTTTGGCGATATGTATTGATGAAATTTGAGAAACTTTGAGTGGAGACGATTGGTGGTGTATTCCTGGTTTACAAATGAAGTCTTAGCAAAATATGCGACTTTGAATATGCATATCGCAAAAGCCCTGAAAGCTCCAGATTATATTCAGTCGTACTTGTTTGATTGTGAAATGAAAAATAGTGGTTTATTCTGCATTGGATATTATGCTATGAGTTTTCAGTTCAAGGGGTACAACACTTTAGACTTCCTCCAGCTAATATTCCAATCTTCATTCGATCCATACCAGGAGAGAACGCTTGGGATAATCCTATCGTTCTGCAAAAACGGCTCCTGCCACAACAGTATACATGGCTCCTAATACTACAGACATCCAAAACGTTTTTTGAAACAGATTTATTATGCCCTGCCGACTTAAGTCGAAATAGTCTTTCGTTTTTGCCTTGTTCTTTCGTCTGTCCGTCCTTCCGTAACGCCTGAGCTTGTCCGCATGATATCAGGATCTTGAAAATTCTCAGCTGAGTTGCCGGTATGGAGGCTAAGAATGTCCGATGGCTAAGAGTGTCTCATATCTTCTAACCCAGCTAGGGGATACTTTTCTCGACATTGGGGAGAAGTGTCCCTCCTTGGTTGCAATAGAAAAGGATATGAAAAGGGACACTTATCACCAGGACATTCTTGTCCATCACACCAGTATTAACGGGATACCGGGTGTTCAAGAAATAGGACCCTACCCGTGGGGTTTCCGGATGTAATACGGAATAGGACCCAAACGTCGTGGTATGACTGAAATAGTGTGAAAAGTGTTGAAATAGTGTATTCACTCACTCACTCACTCACTCACTCACTTGATTTGGGGGTCAGTTGGCTAAATGTAAAGGTTTATGTGTCCGAAGTCATATTTTGATGTTGCGCCATTGAGCTTCACACTTCACAAAATGTTGATCCTGTGACGGCAAAGAGATCACAATATTTCGGGTTAAAATGTTCATAGGTCAACATCATGATGGCAGTATCATACTGACTGATGAGCTACATGTTAGTGTACCAGCATTGATTAGGACACCCATTGAGTGGGATATATTTGCACTTTTTGACATCAAAGGATCTTGTCTCGCAACTAGCCTACGAAACGTAATGCCAAAGACCATGCACAATAAGTGCAGCGTGCGATATATTTCCACCATCTTTCTATGTTGCGTTTAATTGTTTTATGTATGTGGTGAGATTCTTCTATTGAACGTTTCGTTGCCCTCTGTACAAATCATTGTGATTGTGGTTAACGTGATGGAGAATGAATCACTAGGTCGGCGCCGTCATAGCTCTCTAGATTTGTATCTAATACCGCTTATGCCGGTGCTAGGGGCCGTGTGGTCATATCATCCAAGTTGCCACATGAACAGGTACAATAAAAGCGTACCTGAGATACAACACATATCACGAATCGTTATATTCTTGGTATGTGCTTTAGAATAGGTTAACCAGAGGACTATTCTGTGAAGTCATGTGACGCAGTCAGTATGTCGGCACCTCTTCCCACTTCCCTTATATGTGTTGTAATAGAGACTTGTGTTCTGAATAAGAAGGATTCTACTAATCTTTTCCCCGTGTTTTTATAATCCCGCCCAAAAGATGGACGTCCTATGCGATAGCGGTTTCCGTCCGCCTGTGCGTCATCACGTCTGTCCGTCCCTGCGCGCCATATCTATATCTCGAGCAGTTTTCACTCAGTTCCATTGTTTGGTTAGTGGATACTGTAGGTGGAGACGATGTGTCGCGTACCAAACTAGAGATCGAGATCAGACTTCAAAGCCTCTGTGGCCTAAATATTAGTAAAGCATTGAAAAGTACTATTTTTGTGAAAGGGTCCATTAGGGGGAAAAGATGTGTTGCGAACCAAAATTTAGGTCATTAAAGGACAAAGGTCACTGTGGCCCCAAAATCGGGAAATCCTTAAAAATATTACTATTTTGTGTCAGTAGATACATCAGGGGTAGACGATGAGGTCCAGGCCAAAGGTCAAGGTGACTATGACCCCAAATAAGGACGTCTTTAAAACATAGCAAGTATATGTGTCAGTAGATTCATTAAAGGGAGACGATGTGTCACGTACCAAGATGAAGGTCAAGTTCAAAGGTCAAGATATCTGACCCCAATTTCAGGAAATCATTCACAGTCGCAGTTTTGTTTTGTCAGTGTAGAGGCAAGGGAAGAACCAGAATTGATACTGACATACAAATCTTTTCATGGATCTTTTGTGTTTTTGTGATGTTTTTAGGTAGGCAGTTAAAATACTGGCCTGTGTGATCATATGGCTTCTTGTTTGTACGCCTGTGTCTTTTTTCGTCACTTTGAATATGCAAATCGAACAGCCCAGTAATCACAGACTATTTTCAGTTTAGTAGTTTGATTAAAATATATGCATAATTTTCAGTTTGTTCGACATTAGATAGTTTTCTCTTCCAGTGGAACAAGTCATTGGACTTTCCCAATCTTGCTTTAGTCTCCCAACCATCGTTTGGTTCATACCAGCGGAAGACGTTTGGGAATATCCTACCGTTATGCGGATATAATAGGTCTTCTGCCACATCGGTGTACGTGGCTACTAATAGTAAACATACACAATACATTTGGTGTATTTTAAGGAACTCGAACGTGAGTTTAGTGCATTGAAAATACGTGTCTCTGTCGGGACCAGTGATTCTCCCAAAGTCAGAGTATGTGACCGCCTATAGGTCTACTGTAGGAGTAGCACCCTGTATATCTGAGAGTAAGACGTATATTTCTCGCCAGAATAGGGGCATGTCTGTGGAGATGTAGATTGTGTTTGACGGAAGGGAATCGTCCAGGTCTGGATGATGTTTGATACCTTATGGTATCAGGATCGAGATGTATCCCCAATTTGATGGGCTGAGAAATGCTGGTACCATATTTAGTTCAATGCTTGGTGTGTATGTCGTCATTGGAGGAACCAACCTGATTTCTTGCATATAGATGTTGAAGATCTTCTTGCAAACAGAATTCTACATAGTTTGGAAAAAACCTAATGTCATTCGATTGAGTTGCTGCTTAGAAACTTCTTCCCAGCAAAGTTTCACTCTTCAGCCAAGGACAATATCAGTATGAGGTCGACTCTATTAATAAAATGCGGACCTTTTAGATTGTTTAACGAAGATAATAAATTTGAACCTTACTAATTGACATGAAAAAATCCAGCCACACCACCATTTTTTTCGAAGTTTCGACTCAGTAACCACAAACATTCTAGCGAGCAGGCCACTACACCTAAGCACCCGTTCCTACTACCAGTGGCAAACAGTACAGGAACAGGTTACAAGCGTCTAGTCCGTCATTCATAATCCAGCCGTCGTCCATTAGAGAATATCCGAGAATTGATGTTCTTTAAACTCGACATGTTCGTCCGGGGTGTGATTCAGTGAAATACACTTCATGTTGTCCTGTAAACGATTTATTTCGTCAAGAGATCACTCATTCTCACAAGTCACAAGAACTGTTCCTAGCTTCCCAGCTTTGTCAAATTTAGATATATTCATTTATATACTGTCGTGTAAATGCTCTAGTGCATTAATTCTGATCTGTCAATTGTTATTCAACTGGGCTCATCTGTCACCTGGCGTCAGTATAGTCATTGTATATTACATCGCGTTGTCATAATTTATAACTGATCACATAGGCAGTCCTGCTCGGTGTTCTAATCTATGGAAAATATAGGACTATAAATTGTCATTTGGTAGAATCCACCATTCGTCGCTTATCTATTCACCTGTTGGTGATACAGCCCTATAGAGCACGGTGTTATGCGTTTGGGCGATTGTTTTATAGTCGGTTTACTCTTTACAATGGGGTTCGCCAGCTCGAACTGACGCCAGGTGGCTACGTGTACCAAGAGGTGAATGACGCATGCGCATGCCGTTTTCTTGACGTGACAAAGGCAACGTCATAATGTAACGACGTTATAATTCTTCGTTTTTTGACGTCACGTCTTCTTTACCTGTTGGAGCACTAGCGCCGCCTAGCGTGGTTGGCGATCCCCATTGTTTACTTTGTTTCAACAGATGACGGGATACGGACTGAATGCTACAGATAAACCTTGCACTGTTTCAGTCATTTTGGTTACGTTTTGATATAGTTAATCTGGATTATCAGTAACCAGTGTATAGGATTAAGACTACCCCATATACATTATCACTCGATAAAAGGAAAACACATACCAACCGAAGTGAGATTGGGATGCACTTTCCTTCTCTAGAGTGGGAATTTTCATCCCATGATCAAGTCAATATGGAATTATTTTTTCCGCATAATTTTAAACATTACTTTATATCAACGACACTCTGAGAGCAACGCTGCTAGAGCGATCATGCCAAGAGCTTGTTTCGAGTGTCGTGATTGCTCATCGTGTGACGCACACGCTCATCCCATATACGTGTGGGAGATAACATATCCTAGACGCTGTTACAGCATGAGTTTTAAACCGTATTATATGTTAATCTAAGTTATATGTTAGGCTCAGATGGGAATTTGCTCCCCTCTGTGAAGTGTTGCCATTGCCTTGCTCAGGCTATAATTAATAACCCATCACGATATCTCAGCTAATCAATCGGTATTTGTCAGATATCGTTTCTAGTTAATGTTTAGGTTTTCTGCATCCATATTAAACAGTATTGATAAACGTTAACTGTTCTGGCTGATAATTTTCAGAATATTTAAATATATTATTTACTTTTTCGTTCAAACGAATTATTTTGTTGACATGTTGTATTTGCTTCATCGCCACATGATTATTTGATACAGTATTTTAGGAAATACTCGATTCGTATCGATATCCCTAATCTGTGTTGTGTCATATCGTGCATTCGGTTGTAAATAATAAATCTTCCTGAACCCATGTGGGTGAGCCCAAACTATGGCATTTCAATACCGTTGTCAGATTTTCACAGATGTTCAGTATGTTCAAAGATTACATTAGTATTGCTGTGTTTTGGGTAGAGTATATTTCACGTGTCTACAATTTTACTCTTCTTTGTAATTAGGTGCTGCAGAAGCTATCAAAATTATTTCTAATTTATTAAGTACTAAAATTGAAACAATTTAATAACATTCATATGCAAGATTTACATGTATATGGAACTGAATTTCGTAACATAAGAGATTTTTTATGTAGTTTCTCTGCTGTCACCTCGTCCAATACAAATTTTACTGACCCCATATATTTCTGTATTGGGTCACTGACAAACCGTGTAACTAATATTGTCCGTACGCCGGTATCTTCTTCCATCACCCTTGCTATATTGCGTTTTTGTATTGTTTATTCAGAATTGTTATCAATGACAGTTGTATACCCAGGCTGTAAGAATGGCATCGGTTTATTGTTGATCGTTGAGGTAACAATAATTTAATTTATTTTGAGTGTTCAGATCAGTGTTCGAGTGATGAATGAGCAAGTTAATGATAAACTGCGCCATTTACTTCTGCATTTCGGTAGCTGTTACCTTATGTTATGTCCTAAATTGATTCATGATACAATTGATTATCAATCATTTTTGCAATATAGCCGTGATTCTTACATTACATTATGTCTTAAACACATCCGCATGGAATTATTTTGATGGTTATATTTCATGGAAACAATTACTACTACAATTATTTTTTCATACATAAAATTACTACATGCCAGTTATCATCGCACTGATGTTCTTTAAATTACTTATATTGTACACAACTGGATAAGCCGCTTACAGTGAATCAGGGTTCATGGGAACAGTTTAGCTGAGGTTTATATTTATTGAACGAAATAGAATTTTAAGAACTAGGTTTCGCGCCTCCTGTCGCGTATACCAAGCGAGCCTTTACATTGTATTAACCAGATAGCCATTCTGAAGTACTAATAATAAGTCTCAGAATGCCCCTGATTGTTTATCGGTATGGGAAAGAATAGGCTTACGGCATAGCTACGAACGAGGCGAATAGTATTGACCTCAGCTATAACATCCCGCGAGACTAAACTTCTTCGAGAAGTGATCTCACTGTCACGAATGTATCACTCTCTGTTGAGATTGTAGAGGACCTGAATTGGCAAGAAACATCAGAAGAACCCGACATAGCAGATTTATGTCACTATAAGGACGGAAATGTCCTCAACTTCAATAATTTCTTTGTATTTACATTGTATTAACCAGATAGCCATTCTGAAGTACTAATAATAAGTCTCTGAATGCCCCTGATTGTTTATCGGTATGGGAAAGAATAGGCTTACGGCATAGCAACGAACGAGGCGAATAGTATTGACCTCAGCTATAACATCCCGCGAGACTAAACTTCTTCGAGAAGTGATCTCATTGTCACGAATGTATCACTCTCTGTTGAGATTGTAGAGAACCTGAATTGGCAAGAAACATCAGAAGAACCCGACATAGCAGATTTATGTCACTATAAGGACAGAAATGTCCTCAACTTCAATAATTTCTGATACAACAATAATAGAGAAATTGGAACTACTTACAAAAAGAGAAAGATTCGAATATATCACTTTATAAACCAATTACTTTCATTAAGTTGGTGCTTATATTTCATGGCAAAGATTACTACTACAATTATGGTATGTTTTTTTATGAAAGTACAACATGCCAATTACCATCGAATTGATGTTCTTTTAATTACCAGTTTTTGAAATCTATCGAATATGCAGCAGTAAGGTGATAAAGTATTAGGCTTATAAAATGCGTATGAATTGTACACCAGTGGCTAAGCAACTTATAGTGAATTTGGAACGCATGTGAATAGGTTTAATCTGAGCATTTATTAGGCGAATTAGAGTTTTGCGAATTAGGTTTCCATTACTCCTGTCGCGTGTATTATTGTATACCAAGCGCGTATGGCAAGCCGTTTTACTTTTTATTCAGTATTTGCTAATATCATCAAATATTTGCTGATATCAACAAATCATTTGATGATGTCTGCAACTGATTTGCTGATATCATCAAATGATTTGCTGATATCAGCAAATCATTTGATGATATCACTAAAAACGCTTTATTTGTTGCTATCAGCAAATGATTTGCTGATATCATCAAATGATTTGATGATATCAGCAATTGATTTGCTGATATCAGCAAATGATTTGATGATATCAGCAAATGCTTTATATTTGATGATATCATTAAATATGGTGGAAGGTCAAAGCATGAACCATAACATGGAAGGCTCCCTGTTCAGAATGACAATAAACTTCGTCACAGCGCATGTTCCGTTTCACAGGCTCGCTTCACTATTTCTGCCCCCCCCCCCCCACCCGGCAAGGTCATAGATATAACACAAGATTGAAAGGTGATCGGAATGTTCAACAAATAGCGCTTGAGATCATACTGAATTTACAGGGCACATGCTTAGATAAATAACGTCACACAACTGTTTCAATCTGTATCGGCTTTAGTACTATTTGTTACACAAGCACCAACATCATATACAGATAAAAAGAAACCATATGAATTCATTGAAGCTTGGTTAGTTCTGTCTTTATCGTAAGAGAGTTGTCTCCTGTTACGGGTCAGTAAAAGGGTCATAGAGATTAATTTATTGTTGTATGTGCGACTATGCCTTATCTCCTGCCCTAAAAGCTAACCAGTGAAGAAGCACGACAATCGGCTCTGCCTTAATATACCATGCTCCATGCTGACCGGCTTTCCCGAATTCATTATCCCCTTTCGCCTCACCCCGAATATACTCAAATGCAGATCTAATGAATTTGTGTCTACAAGTCAATAACCCGTGATGGAAAAGTTTATCTTCCCTGCGGTATATTTATTTGAATGCCCTTATATCCATGATTCTATTTGTCATTTATTAGTAAAGATTGGCGTAAGGTATATGCCAGAGGTTTGATAGGTTTTATTGCTATTGTCTGGTTCTTTAAGTACCGTAATATATATTGCATGTGATTTGTCGGTAGATAACTTTACCACGAGGTATAAATTATCAAACAACAGGATCAGAAGGGAGCAGGCATTAGCATTTAGGCTTATATTCATGGCATATTTAATGATATCATCAAATGATTTGCTGATATCAGCAAATCACTCGATTTGATGATATCATAAAATAATTTGCTGATATCATCAAATGATTTGCTGATATCATCAAATGATTTGCTGATATCATCAAACCATTTGGTGATATCATCAAAACAGTTGGTGATATCAGCAAATCATTTGATGATATCATCAACTCATTTGAAGATATCAGCAAATATTTAATGATATCAGCAGATAATATCATTAGCGAATAAAAAGTAAAACGGATTGCCATAAGCGCGCATTTATATTATGTATATTATCAGATAGCCTGATTCCTAGGAGTAACTGCTGGTCCTGCTCATGCAATAAAACTTTAAAATTTTAAAGCTAAGTTGACTAAACATTTCTGGGAATCTTTTAAAGTTAATTTCTCACCCGAGGACACGTGCACCTGGGTCAACCGGTGTCATTGTGCCGGATGCAGGCAATACTGATATCCATATTTTTAATAACGTTTATAAACTTCATAATCTGTCTTTATCCACTATTTGTCTTTTAAGCTTTTAAAGATGATGTACAACTCTGGGTGTCACTTATATCTCTTAAGACATTGCCTATCTCTTTTAACTGTTATACTATCTGCTTTGATGTATAGGTGTTTATCACCTGTGCAGTGTACCTGACAACTGTCAAAGTTCAATAAATAAAAAAAAAATACTCGGACATTTGTCAAAACTAAAGATGAGTTAACTGGAGAGTGGCTAAACTGTATTTGTTATTCACAGTTTTTTCACTACTGGACATATGATTCTGCTGGGGGCTGTTAATGAATGGAATCACGGTTATATGATGGCAATAAAAGGGTGCTTATCATGCAGTAATAGTGGATTTATTAGCTGGCCCGGTGTCATATTTACCACCGATCACGGATTAATAACATGTTCGATAAAATTTTAGACAGATTGTTAAATGATTAGGAACATGATATAATAATCTAGAAATTTGTCGGGAATTCCGAGAATATGATTTAGAGCGCGAAGCCATGATCCTTCGAGATATTGCCATAACTAGAATTTGACCTTGATATAATAGGTCAAGGTCATTTATATTTAGACCCATCGTCTGATGCATATGTAATATGAAGTTGGATAACAATCTACATCTCTGCACTGTATTTATAGCATAAATTTAACAATTTTCAGTGATTTACTGATTTCCTTGATCTTTTACCTTTGATCTCAAAAAGAACGTGGCCCATCTTTGCCCCATGGGTAAAGCATACACAAAATTTGGTACCAGTCCATGGCCTGGAACTGGAGATATCGGACAGCTTACAACTGTTACAGACGCCCCGTCGGACGGACGGACGGACCGACGGACAGAATCCGCTATCACATTATACGACTGCCTCTCACACCACGGGCATATAAAAATGAGACAATTCGAAAATATGTAGAAATTTGGGTTGACTCGTTTACACTACTGCGTGCAATTTTGTCAAACAGTTTGCTTATGTGTATCCCACTAACTCGATTTCTTAAAATATGATAGTTCGCGGTCATTGGTGTCAGCAGTGAACGTATTTTTGCTACCATTGCATAGTACGATAGAGCACTTGAAACGACTCCGAACACGCATACTGATAACACTTTTGAAGGGAATTAAAGTACTTCCAGTTGTTTGAAATTTATTGGACTTGAACATATCCTGTCGTTTGTTACAGTAATGATATATACTCAAACCACAAGCTACAAGACGCACATGAAAATTAGTTGAAAAGAATGTTAAGCTATCCAACTGCAAAGAGAGTATCAGGGATGACCCGCTTTCAGATAGAAAGGTTTAATGACTTCGAGTTGTTGAATTTTTTATTTGAAGAAGCTGTGTGCAGCTGGGCTAAGTGGTAAACTGTACTGACGGTTTCAGGCCTATCTCACTATATAAGAGTAACTGTATTTCAACGGTGCCGGACGTCCTGATTGAATAGCGGTTGAAATCCACATGTATGGAACTATATGTAATAATATTAACACTGTGAGAATTGTATTGCTTGAAACTATCTAGCTAATACATTGTATATCACACAGAATTGCTCTATCCGTGTAAATTGATTATATAGACTCTAGTCCGTCATTCAATGTTCAGCCGTAGTCCATTAAGGAATTTCCGCGTCCATAATGAAGGACGTATTACATATTCCATATAACAGCATTAGGACCGAATAAAAAAAAAACAAAACAAAAACAATCATAGTATACATAAATATAGGCTAGTTTCCTGCAAGAGAGAATCAGTTTTCAGTGGAGCCAACTGATGACGATGATGATGATGATGTTCCAAACATATCAAATCCGTATCGCTGATCAGTATTATTAGTTCATATGATTGTCGTTGTAAAATCGTTATTTAAAGAACGATGTATATCCGTCTCGCTTTGTGGCTGTTCATATGAACACCATACGGTTCTTGAAGTACATGGGTCATGCGGCACTTAGCCCCGGATTAAGCGGAATTAGACACAAGTTACGAAACATAATGCCACAAAACGTGCACGTTAGGCTCGTATTTTGTTATCAGCATGCGATATGTATGGCCAAATTTGAGAAAATTCGAGTGGAGGGGCTTGGTGGTGCAGTTCTGTTTTTATAATTTTCTACAAAAATGTTTTGTGACGTTGATTAAAATCGTCCCATTTAATACAGAATCTAGAATTGCTACTATGCGAGATATGTATACGCCATATGAAGGTCTCACTGCAATATTGCTGTCCAGAAAGAGATAGTGTAATCATCTCTTTTGTCGTAAAGACCCGCTTCATTTTTATAGAGATATAGGTATAAATATGATGTGCCGTTAGGGCTATCTGTAGTTTCATTCAAATCCAGTGAAGGTGGATATATATCATTCAATCTACATCCTTTAAGTAGCGATTATCCGCAGCGAGAATATAGTTTATATAACGTTTGGTGAATGAGAATCAATGAGCTTTGAAATCAAAAGGTTGCACATTTAATACCAATGTAGCAGAGCTAAAGAATGCTTTATGTCTTTTGAAATTAATATATAGCACAGGAAATTTATATTGCCATACGTTTCGTATGTGTTTTCATGGTATATTAATGCAGGTAATTATTCATGTATTTATTCGTCGACATTTATTTTATGTCTTTCCACCTATCGTATAACAAAATAGGGGAATAACCATTCTTCTGGGATTAAACCAGATTCACAAAGCCAGTCTCGGAACAGATATTCCCATAAAATACTCTGTAAAACCTATGTGAAATAATGTGCTGGGCTCATTTATCCGACGCACG
>JAVTVY010015279.1:0-64438 GCA_036873755.1 Hanleya hanleyi
ATCTTTTAATGACAAAAGTATAGCTCCTACCATAACCCCGGAGGGTTTTACCAAAAGTATGGTTAAAGGCTAGACCAGTACCATCTGGCAAGAGGCGTACCTCCTGTGCTACAGTTGCAGCCAGGTCACAGGCGCGGTCACCCACAATGAAACTAAGTTTGAGGATCGCCTGGTCCCTAGAGAGGGCAAAACGTTCACTTGGAGTCAAATCTGGTCTCAACAGCTCTCTTTGAATATAAGAAGCTAATCTGTGTAACTTACCAGGGAATATCGGTTTCGCCTGTTTTGGCAGTATATGTGCTTGAGCTTGCTCTTCCGTAACAGAGGTAATATATTATTTAACAAGTGGGGACAATGCTGGGTTACCACTCTGAGTCGCAGTATCCCATCTACTACCACGGCTTATCGCCACAAACGCATGCTTGAGATGTTGGAGAAAACCTTCAATCGTTCCCACTGCTAAACGTGTAGGGCAACTACAGTCTACAGTATTGTGAACCTTTCTTTCACCACTTTTCCCTAAATACAGACAATCTATCTTATGTACCCTTGTTTTCCCGCAGTCATCCTTCCACACCAAGAAACGTCTCAGATCATCTGGGGTACAAACATTAAGACTTGGCTTTTGTGGCAACAAATTAAGAAATTCAATAAATGAGCCCGTCACTTTGTTACGTTTCTGCACATATGGTTTTTGTCCTGCTATCCGGTCTAGAAATTGTATATCGCCCGTCAAGAGCTGCCAATTCCTGATCAGAGAGTGAGTGTTTCTGTACCTAAAATATACCAAACCAAGTTAGCTAAATGTCAGCCGAAATGCAGATAAACCCCACTTCAAAACACAACAATCTGGAACAAATCCTTTCCTGCTTGGGTGTTGCAGAACGAATTAAAATGGAAACGTTGGTTGTAGTAAGTATAATCATCATTACGCTTAGCATCTGATAACAATTCGCAGAAGGAAAGGGATGGCCGTCAATTCAGTTTGATTAATAATGATGCTGCACTGATGATGATGATGATGATGATGTAAACACACTCCATTCCCCAAGTGTCAATATTAACCTTCTGTTCTCAATCACGTTGTATCATCCACTGACTGCGCATGGTTGTAAAAAATCAACCTTATCCATTTCAAAACTCAGCTGATTGGGTGCGCAACACGAGTTAAACAGTTAAGCGCATAACCAGATATATTCTATTGTTATGGAAATAATGTTTCTTGTAGGAAATTTTTCTCCTCGAAATCAGTGAAGGGCGGTTACGCTGGGAGAGAGAGTAAATTCTGATGATTTGAGACGAACTGGGAGAGCTACATGTGTATTTGACTCCCGTAAAATGTCCCATATTAAGCGAGAAACATACGTCTGGCCTTAGACATGTATTTCCGGACTTTTTACACGAAGTATGGTATAAATATCTTCAAAATAATCCAGGACAACAAGTTTCCGGTATGTTTTGTTGAGAGATTTTAATGTTAGCTTTTTTGAATAAATACATATATTCAAGGAGCAATTGCTTTGGAGCTATTACTGCTGTTTACAGGGGCTCTCCAACTACTATAGCTGGTCAACTCCAGCAGATAAACCTACTAAAAGTTTCTAACATAAGTAAAGTCGTCGCTATATAGCTGAAATATTGCTAAACGCGACGTTAAACCTTAATTCGCTCTCTCTCCATAAGTACAGATAGATGGTCTGAAATCGCTGTATGGGATTCCAACAGGATTAACCTTATTATCTAGGGCTGCCTTAGCCATCTTATCGGCTTCAGTATTACCTTTGATGTCAACGTGACTAGGGACCCAACAAAACACAATATCTATCTGTTGATCAAATCTAATGTCATATAATTGTAGAAAATTCCAGATGGTGGGATGAGTTGAATTTCCAATTTTAATCGCTTGAAGGTATGACAGTGAATCTGAGCATATGACATTTTTTTTCTTTTAGTGGAAACAATACCTTCTAAAGCAGACAGCAGATCTCCTGCTTCTGCAGAAAATATGGAATTTTTGCCTGGTACTACCTATTAAATTGTGTATTGGTTAACTTCAGATACACTGAATAATCATATGAATTTATTTATATCCGTCTTTGCGGGAGGGAGCATTTTATTCTATCAGTAATTTGGATATGGTCCCCTTTCGTTGTCATCTGTTGAAATAAAATTAAACTGCTGACACGACGTAACTGTCAATAGTGCTGAGTAGACTAGACGGAATGAAGTTTAGACGGATTAGACTATATGTAAGGTAGTTATAAATCTTCAATTACATACGCACATGTTTTTCGAGGATTTCGGTTTTAGTTCAATTGACACGTGAATATTACCCACAAATGACATCATACAACTGGGATATAAAACCACCTTTGATAATAACAAACACTACGCAAAATGTCGAACTGTATATTAAAATATTTAGAAGGATTGGATGATTAATAGGTAAATTATGACTATTGAAGTACATGCACCCCCTTCTCCTGATATAATTTTTTTCATTCAAGCTGATATTTTGATACGGCCCCTTAATGATGCGATACAATTGTGACACAAAACAACATCCTGATTGCATATAGAACTGATATTCGTACTAAATACGAAATAATGAATTTCAGACACTTTAGGTCTAATAATAAGAAAGATATGTCAATTTGTTTGTTTGTTTGTTTGTTTGTTTGTTCGTTTATTCACCAGATAAAACATATGTACAATAAAGTTAAAATTTATACACATACATCATGAAAATCTGGCGGGATGAAAACCCCAAAGGGCTTGTAATGTCCCAAGTAATATAAAACTAAATATTTAAAGACAGATTTATACAGGATTTAGATAGACAAGACTGGGCGAAGATTAAGTATAAATTAGGTGAATAAACAGAGATTATAAATGAACAATGTGCATTTGTTTGCCATATAACATATTCCTGGGTCGGTGAGAGCCTTATACATTAAGTAAATATTCTTTCAGTTTTGATTTGAATAGTGATATGGATTCGCATGACTTTAAGGTTGACGGCAGCTTGTTCCATTCTTTTGGAGCAATAATTTTCAGAGTATGTAAAGAAAGATTTGTCCGATAGAAAGGTCGATATAAATTATACAAATGACCGCGCGTAGTGTAGGCGTGTACCTGGATCTGTCTCGTAAAATAATTTTGAAAACGAACTGGAACTAAATCGAATTTATGAAAAAACTTATGGGCAAACTGCAGAGTGAGGTAAAGGTTCAGTTCTGACAATCTCAGGATCTTGTAGGAGGCAAACAAAGGCGCAGTGTGTTCAAGTCTAGGGCTCAGTGAAATAATTCTAACGACTCTCTTCTGCAGTAAAACAAGTGTATGAAGATGACTCGGATAAGTATTAGACCATACCACATTGCAATAAGATATATATGGATAAATCAAAGAATAATAAATAATGTAAAGGGTTCTTTTAGTAAGGGCTCCTTTGGTGCAGTTTAGGACACCTATGTTTCTAGAGATTATTTTACATATTTCATTTATATGGGTAGTCCATGTTAACTTATCATTCACATAAACTCCAAGAAATTTGAATGACTTAACTTGTTCTATACTGAACCCTAAAACAGATAACGTTGGCGTAAAATCTAAACGTGCATGTGAATGTGGCTGAATAAGCATGAATTTTGTTTTCTCAAGGTTTAAGGATAACATGTTGCTTGAAAACCAGTTGTACATAAAATGAAGCTCAGCAGACATAGTTTGAAAAAGGGAAAGAGGATTTTCATCGGACAGTATTACACTTGTATCATCAGCAAACAGGATAATTTCTGAAGAGTGAATAGCCATATTTAAATCGTTAATGTATATGAGAAATAGTATAGGTCCTAGTATAGACCCTTGTGGAACACCACACGTAACAAGACCTGGTGACGAAATAGTATCGTTATATAATGTAGATTGATAACGGTCTGTCAAGTAACTTTTAAACCAATGGTTACTGATACCCCGAAAGCCATAGTAACTCATTTTTTCTACTAAAATAGTATGATTGACTGTGTCGAATGCCTTAGAAAGATCTAAAAATGTCACAATGCTGAATTGTTTAGATTCCCTAGCGGTGACCAGGGCTTCGTGCAATGAAAGGACAGCAAGGAAAGTAGAATGGTTTTTTCTGAAGCCAAATTGATTCGCGCAAAGAATGTTCATTTTTCCTAGGAAATCAGTTATTCGAGAGGCCGCGGCCTTTTCAAGAATTTTGCTATAGCACGGTAAAACGGATATAGGCCGATAATTTTTCAATAAGTGGGTATCACCAGATTTGAATATTGGCGACAGTTTAGCGATTTTCATGGCAGACGGGAAAACTCCTGTTTGGAAGGATAGATTTATAATACAAGATAAAGGTGACGCAATGTCACTGGCAACCAGTTTGACCATAGACATACATATTCCGTCAATACCAGGTGCGGCACATTTCGAATTTAGTATAAGCTCCGTTACCTCTGTTGCACTGGATGGAGTAAATTCAAAATCCTCATCTATTGGGTTCTTCAAGAATTCGGAATACTCTACATTTACATTAGGTATTTTATCAGCAAGTTTGCTAGCTACGGTACAAAAATATTCGTTAAATTTATCCGCGACTTCAAGAGGATCTGTTATTTCTCGGTCACCAATTAGAAATGAACTGGAGGTACTGCTTTTGCTAGATCTATTAAGAAGTTGATTAATAATCTTCCATGTACCTTTAATATCATTATTGTATGTATTGAATCTATCATGAAAGAACTGTTTTTTTGCCGTTTTGAGAAGATGGTTCAATTTGTTTCTGTATTGGCGATATTGGCGTCGGATACTTACATCATTAAGACGAAGTTGTAGATTAAAGAGTCTGTTCTTCTCACGGATCGAATGAAGAAGAGCAGGCGTCACCCAAGGTTTAAGTATTTTATAACTAGATATGCGTGTCTCCTCAAGAGGAAAACAGTCATCGAAAATATTCATAAAATCATTTTGAAATGATTCATAAGCTTCGTTTACATCGCCGGTTTCACTGATCATAGGATTCCAGTCACATCGTTTTATTTTATCTACAAATATATCTTTATTTTCGGGGGTAAATTTTCGCGATACTCTAGTGGTTGGCTGATTGACATAAGAGGAGACGGTATCGTCAATGAGAAAAATGGGGAAGTGATCGGATATGTCGGTTAATAGGATACCAGATATAATAGGTGCATCATAGGAATTAGAAAATATGTTATCAATTAATGTCGCAGAATGGGAAGTAACTCTGGTAGGTTTCCTGATTGATGGAAAAAAGTGATAAGACATCATTGTTTCAAGAAAATGTTTTGAAGGCAAATGGGTATCAACTTTAAACAAGTCAACGTTGAAGTCACCCATAAGAAAACATCGCTTTCTCTCAGATTTCATTCGCTTTAAGGTATCATTCAGGCTAACATTGAATTGTTCGACACTTTTCCCCGGTGGGCGATAAAATAAACCGATAATGTACTTGTTAGGACTTTGACTTTCACCATTATTCTGGGTAGGGCTTTCAATTTCTACAAACAGAGATTCATACTGGTCGTCGTTATGAGCTGACAGGTCTTCTCTGACAATACACGATTTGACGTCGCTTCTAACGTACATGACAAGGCCTCCGCCTTTCTTCTTAGATCTAGATGAGGTAAAAGGAGTATAACCAGGGATGTCAAATAATTTCTCAATTTTGGGGTCCAGCCAACTTTCAGAAATGCCCAGGACAGAGAAATGTAGATTGAGATTAGAAATGGACCCCACTATTTCAGTATAATGTTTTCTTAAACTACGGGCATTGATGTGTAAAATAGATAAATTATCACTCCGGAGCGATGGTAGATCGTTCAATTTTTCATTGAAGGAATCTTCTTCAAAATAATTAGATTGGTGTACTCTTAGTTTGTCCCAGTGATCAGCTTCATAAGAGTTATCATCAGTCAGGTAGCGCTCGGCTTCATCTATATTCAGTTTCAGTGGATTAAAACACATATTTTGATAATCGAAAGTATTGTTACAAGAGGTACTATTATCATAAGTGTTGGGAATTTCATCTATATTGCTAAAAGGTAACGAGTCCCAGTTATCATAAGGAACGCCGTCAATACCATCACTATTATCCATCATAAATATATATTATATGTGGACACATCACCGTAATATTATAATATATGCAAATGGCAAACATTAATACACACAAAGTTATTAAAATGAGTAAAGGGGACTTCATTGAAACAAGTCTAGGAGAGCTATCCGTTGATAGCATACCACAAATGTCGGATTTACATCTCTGTGCAACCAATCGGCTATTACATGCAAGAACACGGTACGAATAATCAAGTAATAGCACATGCAGGAACTGCGTATATCTTAACAGGTAATGACACAAGCCGGAATACGGTAAGTACCAAGTATTAAAGATAACACATGCGAGAATTCTGTATATATCGACAGGTAATACAACAAGCAGAAACACAAGAAGTATCTTCAAGTATATTCACCAGCAGGAAGTCGGTATCATCGAGTAATAACACATGCGGAAACTCAGTATTTATCAACAGGTAGTAACACAAGACGGAACATGGTAAGTACCAAGTATTAAAGATAACACATGCAGGAATTCTGTATATATCGACAGGTAATATCACAAGCAGAAACACAATAAGGATCTTCCATTACATTTACCAGCAGGAATTCGGTATCATCGAGTAATAACACATGCAGAAGCTCCGTATTTATCAACAGGTAGTGACACAAGACGGAACACGGTAAGTACCAAGTATTAGAGATAACACATGCGGGAATTCTGTATATATCGACAAGTGGTACCACAAGCAGATACACATTAAGGATCTTCAAGAATATTCACAAGCAGGAAGTCGGTATCATCGAGTGATAACACATGCAGGTACTCCGAATTTATCAACAGGTAATGACACAAGCCGGAACACGGTAAGTATCAAGTATTAAAGATAACACATGCAGGAATTCTGTATATATCGACAGGTGATACCACAAGCAGAAACACAATAAGGATCTTCAAGTATATTCACAAGCAGGAAGTCGGTATATCATCGAGTAATAACACATGCAGGAACTCCGTATTTATCAACAGGTAATGACACAAGCCGGAAGACGGTAAGTATCAAGTATTAAAGATTACACATGCGGGAATTCTGTATATATCGACAGGTAATATTACAAGCCTATTACAATTTAATCACAGATATCCCCTTTTTTAATAGGGTATTTATATTTTGTTCAAATAACATTTGAGTTTTACCCACAATTGTACCATAGGGTTGGAATAGGACCGCGACATTAGGTAATAAAAGACTGCGCTACGTAGCGCTGAACAATAAATTATGATGCTTAGATAGATTGAATTAGTGTTAATAGATATATAGCGATATAAATACATATTCGCCATTTTTTTCAGTTCACAATTAGATATGATTCCCACGGCGTTGTTATTGGTCGCTCAAAATCCTGTCTGGCTAATTATTCAGTCCGTCCAACAGCGAAATTGTCGAGTTTTTTGGGGGGAGGGGTGACTTGGCTGAAAGCGGATTTCCTATCCGATAGAAGCCGAAATCAACCTTTCTATTGTATTTTACTGATACATGCAGGGGTTTTTTTAGACAAAATTTTTTCATCTACTCAATTTCAAATATTGTAAAACTCAATTTTTTTGCGCGCCGTTGGCGCGCATATTAATGTCACTAAACTCAATTTTTGGGGTTTTTCATCTAAAAAATGATGAAACTCAATTTTTTTGCCTTTTTCATCAAAAAAATGATAAAACTCAATTTTTATTTTGTTTTAATCGTAGAATGTAAAAAAAAGTTGTGTCAAAGCTTGGCATGTCATTCTTGGCTTGTTTTTCTTAAATTTTCCAATTGGATGCCACTAATGGCATCAATGTAGTTTTGCAATGGAATGACACTTATGCAATCAATTTGGTTGTAGGTTGAATTAGATGAAACTTACACCCAACACCGCAAGTTTTTGGACTAATCTTGTCATCGTTTAGCT
The DNA here is from genome assembly GCA_036873755.1 of Hanleya hanleyi. Classification (NCBI taxonomy): domain Eukaryota; kingdom Metazoa; phylum Mollusca; class Polyplacophora; order Lepidopleurida; family Hanleyidae; genus Hanleya; species Hanleya hanleyi. The sequence continues at coordinate 8,044 of JAVTVY010015279.1, forward strand.
ATTCGGATGTCCTAATTATCTGAATCAAAATTTCACAAAATTTTGAAAGATTGGTGAAAACTGCATAGGCAGCTGCTCTCTGGAATTTACGAAATCTGGGCCAAACAAAGTTGAGGTTGGAAATTTCAAACCCAAATAGATCATGAATTTTTATCTTGAAAAACAGATTCTTGTATTAAATTGGCGAAATTATTGAAACTGTCGTGCTTGGTGGAGAAAGGTAAAAACCAAATTATGTAACTAATTGAGAAAACAACAACTTAAATAAAGCATGATGAATGATTTTAACAAATTCCTCCCAAGCATTCGTGTATTACAATAATTTATTCGTTAGTTTGGAAGTCTTAAACGATAATTCTCAATTTACCGTAACAAGGGCAGAGGTTGAATGTTGCCGGTTTTCCACCACAAAACACAGGCACTTCGCGTCTACGTAAGGCAGGTATTATACGGGTTCAAATAGAGTTCCAACAGATCAAAGAAGTTGAAAAAATTTCAGCGAACGACAAATATGTTTCATTTGTGTTCGTGTTGAGATTTTCTCGCGGAACCATGTGTTGAGATAAAAAAAATGGCGCTGAAATCATTGTCGGGAACCCTTCATCGAAAAACTAGCAGTTCATTGCCACAGATATCTGGCGGTACTCGACAACGAATGTTGTCATATGATGGGAGACAACTCTGTTAAAAAAAATGTTACGACAGTCAACGAACAGAAAAATAATCTCTGCAATAGCTTCCTGAGTGTGTTTCATTTTCACTGGATATCCCATTGACGAGACGCGGTGTCTGCAGCTAAAACAAACATATGGAAACCCGGGAAGTGGCAGAGATGACATGAAGAGTGGGCTCTCACGGACTTTCATTGGCATAGAGACGGAGGTGACACGAACAACAACAACAACCTTGTACATTGTAAACTTTCGGTCGCGATCAAACTTTCCCGTCATCGGGGCATTTTCGTTCGCCCCGATCTTACATAAACTCAATCTTTTATCAAAAAAACTCAATTTTTTTCAGCGCCTACGGCGCGCACTTCCCGAAAACTCAGAAAACTGAATTTCTAGCTCAAAACTCAATTTTGAAAAAAACGCAAAAACTCAATTCAAATTCGTTTTCATCGGGAATACCACGATGAAAAACTGTCTAAAAAAACCCCTGACATGCAACTCGACGACAAGGGTTTCGCTTCCATGATGCACTGCGCATGCATAATAGTATACAAGCTACGAAACTGACACCTTTGTTTAAATATTCGCTTGTCTTCTGCTGCATTTTGTTGAATATGTATAAACACAACTTCGATCTCCAGGTGTTCAACTTTAAGTGAAGAGTCTCGAACGGACTTTCCACCGTGTGTCCTGTGAGGACAGTAAATCAGCAATTTAACCAGCTACCTCCCCCTTGGGGCAAAACTATAGCTTCATGCGAATGCAATTTGCGTTCGCTTAATGCATGGGTGAACATTCCCACGGAAGATCAAGGACAATCCGGCAAGTAGATTAGGAAGAAGCGCCAAGAAACTTTCTCCATAAAAGGCTTGGCTAAAATTGGCATATTTAGAACAAGTGAGAAATGACTACATTGTAGTCAAAACATGCGGCAGTGGCAATAATACAGTGAAAGACATATCAGCGGAGGTAGTGGTAATTGTATAAAAAGCGCCGTCTGCCAGTGTTTTTATGCCAAGAGAAGTAATTTTCAACTTGTAACCCACAATTGTAGGGATTGCGTAATAGTTCTGATACCATATATATATATTCACTTTCCCCATTCAAAATCCGACGATTTTGACTCGGCCGTGCCGTCTATACTGAATTGACAGACGAACTCACCATGATCGCTTTGGCAATGTTTTGGTACAAATATCGTGTATGCCAAGTTTCAAAACATTCGGTTCAGTCGTTACTTTTGCAAATCAAAAAGGCTTTCAAATATTTGGAAATCCAAACAAATTACGAGGATTTAGTCATAGCGTGAAATTCTGCGCTCTTCAGTCTCCCTTCTCGCTTAATTTGCCGATCAAAATGGAAAATTCATATTTCCTTCAAAGTTATTTTTCAATAAATTTAGTATCAGGTCTATCACTTCGATCTGTGAAACTACGGAATGGGATTTAAGGCTTTATCGAACTGTCCAAGAGGCATAATGATACTTTTTCACTATTTAAATTGAGGCCTGTTACAGTCTTGATATTCGATTAAAATAATTAATTAGGTTTCTGCATTTACGTTCGTTATCATCTGCGAACTAAATTCCTTGCCACTCTTTTCCACGCAGCAAGTCAATACCAAGACATGGTTTGCTTCTTCTATATAAATGATTAACTATTTCATTCTTAGGAAATATCATCTCATCTGACATGTTCGGCCAAGCTTTTCGAATGTACCTAATTTTATTAATTTCTTTTCTTTAAAACTAAATTCTGCAAACAAGAAACATTTCTATGGATATCTTCCTATACTCAATTTGCGAATATGTTTGTCATTCCGAAGGTGATTCAAGTGCGAAGTTTCGGGGCTAGTTCACTAAACAAGGTCTGTGTGTAAGAGAATGATGTCGACTTCTCGTTATTATCTTTTGATACATCAAATTGTTACATTCGCGAAAATGACTGCCAAGTTAAAGTCAATGCGAAAGGTATCTAAGTATCAAAATCAAACTCGAAAACCCCTCCACGAAAACAAAGGCCCTAGCTTTTGGCCACGAGGTCAACATCGTTTTTATGGCCAGTATCTGCTATATATGACGTAAACTGATTGACAAAGTAACGTAAATTTTGTATAGAACCAGTAAATTCTAGCAGAAATGGGCTCCGACTTGAGAGAATGATGTCAAATGTAATATGTTTCTGCGCATTGTCTGCTGATACACATAAGTATTGAATTTACGGAAGTGATTAATGCTATTCTAAAGGGATTCTGAGTGCGGAAGAGGACGGGAACATCAATACCAGCGAATCAAGGCCCTGATTTGCGAGAATGAGGATAGAGAGGCTGTGTTCTGAAAGAGAATCATTCAAAATAGTTATTTGCCAAATGTCATGCACCCGAAAGTGCACAATATAACTGCACGACTGCGAGGTATTGTTCGCGCACAGGGGTGTCCAACTCATTAAATACGTAGTCATTTCTGTCTCTTCGAAGTGGGCTACCATTTGAAATTGTCCGGTAATGAGTGAGTCAATCTGAATCCTTTCGTCGGCAAAATAAGCATTCAAGATTCAAGATTTTATTGTATAAACACCAGTCAAAGGCAGAGTACAAAATTTTAAGAGGAATACAACTAGAGAAACAATGGAACAGTGACATGAATATTAATATTTATATATATGTTATATCTGAGAGATATGTTATATCTGAGTGTTACCGTTGATATTAGAATCTTGATTTTTGGCATTGAAGTGCACCAGGGGACTGTTACCAGCATGTTTCGAGCTGACCTACTTTTGATGAAAATTTCTGGTGATTTTTGATTAAAATCACTGGTGAATCTAACTTGAGCCGTGCCCATCTTAATATAGGCAGGATTTCAACTGGGGGTCCAAGAGTTCAGCGTGCGTCGGAGTCCTAATGCCTACCCTACTTCTTATGTCCTGTGACGTTATTCACACTGGGCATGAAGGTGCATTAGGGGACTGTTGCCAGCATGTTTCGAGTGGACCTACTTTTGATGAAAATTTCTGATGATTTTTGATTAAAATCACTGGTGATTCTAACTTGGACCGTGCCCATCTTAATATTGGCAGGATTTCAACTGGGGGTCCAAGAGTTCAGTGCGTGTCGGTGTCCTGATGCCTACCCTACTTCTTATGTCCTGTGACGTTATTCACACTGGGCATGAAGGCGCATTAGGGGACTGTTGCCAGCATATTTCGAGTGGACCTACTTTTGATGAAAATTTCTGGTGATTTTTGATTAAAATCACTGGTGATTCTATCTTGGGCCGTGCCCATCTTAATATTGGCAGGATTTCAACTGGGGGTCCAAGAGTTCAGTGCGTGTCGGAGTCCTAATGCCTACCCTACTTTGTAGGTCCTTTGACGTTATTCACACTATTCTCATGTATTATAAATCAAATCCGGAAATTAACGAAGCAATAATTCATTCCACCGAATATAGTTGCAAATGAATCCGCTTGAAGACAGTGTTGTCATGTGAGATCGGAGGTTGAAAAGAAAAGTGTGGCAGAGATCATACTCTCTTAGCGCATGCGCATTTCAAAAAGTCACAAGAACAAGAAGAACAAGAACAAGAACAACAACAACGCAAGCCTCCCGTAGACCTGCGTGCCGCAGGTAAAAATACATACTGACCGTGAAAATGTTATTTGTTCCTACGACGTATACTCTCATTTGCAAATTGTCCGATATGAGTGAGTCAGTCAGCGGGTGAGTCAGTCCATCCGAATCATTTCTTCGGCAAAATAAGGAGAACCGTTGACATTAGAACCTTACTTTTTGGCATGAACGTGCATTAGGGGCCTGTTACCAGCAAGTTCTGAGCTGGCCTACTTTTGATTAAAATTTCACCTACTAACGTGACCTATAGTCCTCGAAATTTGCAAAAAACATGTCCAATGCGCTTAATTAGATCCATATCAGTATGACCTAACCTAATTGTGTCATGGTCAATGTGACCTACTTTCTCACCCAATTTCTGATCTAATTAGGTGATCTAGAAACCTCGAAATTGGCAATAACATGTCTCAATGACTCCTACGACCATGGAAATGGGCTTAATTGTATTTGCTAAAGCTTTTTCCAAAAATAAATAAATATATTTGTTATCACACGTAAGGTGATCAGGTGACCTAGAAATCTCGAAATTGCCCAAATATGTGTTCTATTGCCCCAATACCATATAAATTTGTCCAATCCAAGCCCTGAAAAGCTAATGGTCAGTCTTAGGTCAAGGTGCACACTTGAATCATATCAACCCTACTTCGTAGGTCCTGTGACGTTAGTCACACTACCATGTTTTCTTACAGCTGCCACAAAAATTGTGCTCAGATCTGATGAGATCTGTGACACGGACACTGTGAATATAAATAATCGATGATACAAGATTTTCACGTTGATACAAAATATACCAATTTAGTTGTTTCACAGTGAACTGCTATAGATACCTGAGCTGGAATGCGTAAATTTCATTGGTTTTATGTACACAAAGTCCTCAATATCGAAGATCGGCGAAAGCAGCAGATCCGCTGGCTCTTTCGATGATATAACAATTGACCCTATAGCCCTTTCCGAAAAGTGTCTGATCTCCCCTTGAATAACTGCCGCTTTTCACGGTTAGAGGTATAAAAAGTTTCTTCCGGGCAGTAGTCGCCTCGGTTTCACCTTTTCCAAAGGCACCCGCAATTTTTTTGAATAATATATAATGATAAAATAATCAAGAATATTTGTTTAAAAGACTATTATGTTCATATTTTTCACATGAACCGATAGATCTTGCATACGCATACATTAGTAAGACAATTTTCTAGAAAAATAGAATATCTAATTACTAAAACTAATGAAGGGCCTTTGATACTTACCGGAAGTTCTCTGCACCAATACGCCCCTAGTGGATCAAGGGAGATAAAACCATTTCCGAACTGGGCTATAAGTATATCTGTGTACAATTTATTAATATTGACATCGAAGTCTTATCAGTTGGGAGAAGCATCTGTTGGGGTATATAGTCTGTCCATTCCAATTAGTCGTCTACTTTGGAGCTTGCCAAAAATCAATACTGTATTTTCTTTTCCGCAGAGTGTGTGTAGCAAACTAAACTCTATAAAATGACTCGGTGATATTGGCAATATATCACGCTTGAAATAACTGTGATTCTCTAAAACTCATGAACCGGAGTTCAACTACGTAGGGAGACATCAAAGTAGTAGGGTCTACTGAAAAAACCGCAACTTGCCCTCTTTGCACTCAAACTTGAGGGGTAACTCGTGATTTCCCTAAAGAATCCGACAGGGGGCGCCACCAGCTCAAGGCATGTACTGACATGTTATGGATTGCATCAGCCTTGGCTGTGTGCCAAGTGTTGACCACTATAGTTCGGTTAACCTTTGACCTTTTTATTCCTCCGCGGTGATGCGGTCATGCCTGGCGGTGGTGCGGTCGCCTCCGCAGAGAAAAAGTAGTCCCCAGAATTCAAATACGCTGCATTGTCCGATTGGGTCGAGTGAGATATCATTGTGAAGCTTATGTGAGGGGGCATCTGATGGGCTGGGTGCAGGGTTGAAATAGCGTCATTCTGCGCATGCGCGGTGGCCAAAGCGTATGGAAATAGACGTTTTGGGGTCTAAGGCAGCCACTAATGGTCCTATGGAGTCGAGTGAGGTATCAATGGGAAGCACACATGAGGGGGCATCCGACGGGTGGGTGTGGGGTTGGAATATCGGCATTCTGCGCATGCGCAGACAGGGAATTGTGGGAAAAGGATATGGAGATAGACGTTTTGGGATCTAGGGGAGCCCCTAATGAGCCTATGGAGTCGTATGAGGTATCAATGTGAAGCACACATGAGGGGGCATCTGCTTGGACTAGTGACTCGGCCGTTGTCATGGAAATAGACATTTTGGGGCCGACATGGGCTAATATGGGTCCGATGGTGTCGTATGAGGTCTTATTTTGAAGCTCTCGTGGAGAAGCATCCGACTGGACTAATGTATCGTCGGGTTTCATCATTCTGCGCATGCGCAGTCTGGCCGTGGTATAGAAATATACACATGGGGGTGTGTTTGGGGTACTAAACCACTATGGGTCCGAATGCGTCGTGTCAAGTGGCATCTTGTAGCAACGCCTACCAACGCCAAGCTTAAATGCTTCAATGCCCTGGTGAATTAGCCCAACAGCTCTGATTTTTCTAGAATTGTCACCAATTCATTGGAAACGCAGTGACGCCCGTCAACGTTCGTCGGTACGCCCTAACATAACGCCTTGACGCCATGATGTAGACAAATGAGAGAAGAACAACAACAACAAGGATGAGAGAACAACAACAACAACAACAACAAGTTTTTTTCATATAGTTTATTTTCCCCTCCATCATAACATACCCACGCTGGGGGAGCCGCGTTGGGTATTTTTACAATTCAAGAATACTCTTGTCCAACCAGAGACCAACATTTGGTCCTGCCATATTCGTTCTTGCCCGTTAGATGTATTCTCGGCTGTCCGATCAGAAGTCGCCGTTTCAGAAAGTTTCATCTTTGCTCGGTGTGACCTAATATGATTTTTACTCATTCATTCATCTGTCTGTACATCTGTTACAAGTCTCTCTTTCGAGATAATCGCGGCCATATTTTTCCATACAAGGAAAAAACGGCCTTTGGTGGCAAGCTCTCACTTCGCCCACTGGAAAAGCTCCTCTCTCCTCATGCAAAGATCACACCCGGCCAAGGGTACACCTTCAAGGCAGGTCAGGCATCGCTGGCGATCCCCTGGTTGAACTGTAGCCCACACTGAAGAAATCATCTATCATTTCCATAGTTATGGGTGGGTATCTTTTGGTAACTCTTTTGGGGAGTCGAGCTGGAACCGGCACCTTTTCGTCAATCTTCAACGATTGCTCGTCTGCCTTGGAATTGGCTGTGAGAATGTACACCTAACATGCGTGTTTCCGTATTTATAGTTAGAGATGGGTAGGTTTAAAATTCAAGAAGACTCTTGTCCAATCAGAGGCCGTCCTTTGTATCAGTCATATTCCTTCTTGCCCGTTAGATGTATGCTCGGCTGTCCAATCAGAAGTCGCCGATTCAGAAAGTTCCATCCTTTTGTTCTAGTCCTCCTCGGGCAGGCCTGGATATTCGTCGGGCAGCATGTCCTGAAACAGTTGTTTGCGCATTCTGATCGCATTTTCCAGGGCCTCGGTAGCTGGTAGCCCCATAGCCTCTTCTAAGTGACGCTTGGTCTTCATGATGGACCTGTGCGTGGGGTCGCCTTTCATTTCAAGCGGTAGTAAGGTATACTGTTCATAGATCGCCATGGCTGTTTTGCTGATGCGGGGCCGCATTTCGGTGTACGCCTGTTGTAAGTTATCCTGTCCCGCGTCCTCGATCGCTTCAGCGTGAGTATTGATAGCTGCTGTCACAATACGATCCCAGAAGGTCGGTTCTGCCTCACTTTCCTGGGATGTAGGCTGACTGTCTGAGGTCAAGCTCCCTGTATCAGTAGATAGACTGTCAGCAATCTCGGTTTCGGTATCATTCGATACACTCTCAGCCGCTTCCTCAGTGGGCTCCTCGGAGTCTGGATGGAAAGTCTTCTGGTGTCGCATCATATCGTAATGTCTGGTGAACGTGCGTTCGCACTCAAAGCAAGTATAAGCCATGTCGACGGTTGAACGTCGACTGAGCGTGTTTTAGCAATACACTTCATTTTATAGACGCCCGTCAACGCTTAGCTTAACGCTTCAGCGCCTTCGAGAATGCAGGGAAAGGAGATAGAAGGCATCCTCGACACTGGGATGAATCACTATCGGCTCTTCAATTCGGAACTGCGGATCGACCTCCATAGGTTCTTCCATTCGAGGATGTAGGGAAGGGAGATGAAAGGGCTCCTGGACACTGGGATCAGTCACCATCGGCTCTTCAATTCGGGGCGGGCGATCGACCTCCATGGGTTCTTCCATTCGAGGATGCATTCCCATGGGAACTGAAATATCCGGTCTGGAGAGTGGCGAGCGTGATCCGTGTATGACACTATGGTGACGTTTCAATTGACTGGGATGCTTAAAGACTATATCACACTCTGCACATGTGTGAGTGGGTACTTCGTGGCATGCACGTGTGTGACAACGTAAACTGTCCAGGCGATGAAAGGGCTTCCAGCAAGTCGTACACGTGAACATTGTTGTAGAGTGTCTGCTGAGTGAAACGTCGACTGTGCGTGTTTTGTGAATACACTTGCTTTTATAACGCCAGTCAACGCTTAGCTTAACGCTTCAATGCCCTGGTGAACTAGCTCACAAGCTCTCATTTTTCTAGACAGCAATACATCGAAATGCGGTGACGTCCGCCAACGTCCGTCTCAACGCCTTAACGCCCGTCTCCATACCTGTCTCAACGCGTTATGCCATGTCCATCATTATTGGACGTTGATGTTGGAGGTTGAAGAAGATAAGTTCCCGTCTCCAGCTGGGTCTCCATAAAGGTTTGAAATGCCTCATGCAGGGTCAGCAGATTCTGGGCACGGGTAGTTGTGTTGGTATCCTCATTGGATATTATCTGTTTCTTATGCAGCAGAAGACATACGCGTGTCACCCATTGGATGTCATCTATGAGCGTGATAAGATGACAACGCATGCGTTGGTGCTGAACGGTGACTTCACCTTGCGCTGTATCAATAATAGCATCGACATTGGCTTGACGTAAGGCTTCGGCTAGAATATCCTCGTTGTCGGGTTCAAACAAGTTGGACTCTGCAGTGCTCATGGTGAAATGAGGGGACTGGTGCCGTGTGGTCTATTTATAATGAGACGCTTTTGGTCTTAATGATGCGTTCGAACAAATGTTTATTTTGTGCTATTGCGGTGACATACGCCGCTTTCCAGTTCATGGCCGAGGTTTTCAACATCGACGCTGTTCTTTCGATTTCCATATGGACCGGGTCCTTGTCCAACAATTTCATCTGGGTCAACAGGTCGCCATACTCCTGACGTAAAGCCCGTCGTAGTCTGGGTGCCAAAGTATTATGGGCTAACATTGCGGCTTCCTCTTTCGAATACCCTTTGCGGTGAAACTTGTTTCCTGTGGCCTCCAACATCTCCCCCAGCTCGGCGTCCATTCTTTCTGTGAACAAATCCTTTCGTAGCCTCGAGTTCACATTATGTTCATTCCCTTGTACGGGTACGGGTTGGTCTTTCACGGTTGGGTGGTATTCGGGGACTAATGGTATGAAGGGGACCTGTTGTACGGGAGCGGGTTGCTGTTTTTCCAGGAGTGGACTCGGTGGATGGTGTAGAGGTTGCGGTGATGCCTCGCCGGGTAACAGGTGGGTCGTCAGCCGACGATCTTCCTGGATATGGGCTTTTAAATCTACGAACAGGTAGCCGTACGGACGATTTGTCGCTCCTTGAAACGCCCGCATGAAATGGTCGATGTTCTGAGGATAAATTCGACTACCAAACACACGGATTTGAGCTCTGTCGATGGGGTTGGAGAACAACACAAAGTACTGGCAGTTCAAGGCAATATCTCTGGACGCCTTCCCTTGAGGAAAGAGATTCTGAGTCAAATAGATGACGGACAGATTGCGATGATGGGACCCTTTGGTGAATAGGTCGGCGATTTTCGAATTGTCCTTGGCCGCACTCATCAGATCATCGAGCACTACCACGTTGGTCTGCTCGGAATCGAAGTAAGAGGGTTCGTCTATGTCGTGAGGAATTCCTGGGACAAAGCTCACATTCTGTAGTCGCGTAGTTTCGTAGGCGGGCTGCCATTGTTCTACGCCACTTGGTGGACCTATAGCGGGACTTGGTGGTGTCTCTTGTCCATGCGTTAGACGCATATGTCTGAGCATATTGTCGCGACGAGAGAGTGTCTTTTGACAGAACGGACATGTACTCGACATGGTACCCGGTCAAAGGATGGATACAGACTGAGGCTAATGGTGTACAAACGACCTTATATGACCACTCCCTCACTCACTCACCGTCGTCAATGCGTCCATGCGTTAAGACGGGCGTTGGGGACGCCTCACGGGCGTTGTGCACTGACTGACTGACTGACTGACTGACTGACTGACTGACTCACTCACTCACTCACTGACTCACTCACTCACTCACTCACTCACTCACTCACTCACTCACTGACTCATTCACTCACTCACTCACTCACACTCACTCACGCACTCACTCACTCACTCACTCACTCACTCACTCACTCACTCACACGCGCGCATACACTCACACTCACAGGTAACTCTATCAGGTAGTTGGATGGAAAAATAGGCCGTTATCTACTCCAAATGCACTCCACCGCACCTCCGAAACTCCCGCTTTCGCTAATACTCTCACTGATGACGTCACCAGTGACGTCACAGGTGACGTGGACATCCCTTTAAGTCGTGGTCTACCCCCCAAGAGTTACAAAATAACACTTCCCTAGACACATTCGGACCAATAGTGGTGCATATCGGCCTCAAAATGTCTATTTCCATACTACGGCCTGCCTGCATGAGCAGACTGGTGACCACGGCCGAGCCACTAGTCCAGGCGGATGCCCCCTCATGCGTGCTTCACATTGATACCTCACTCGACTCCATAGGCCCATGAAGGGCTCCCCTAGATCCCAAAACGTCTATTTCCATACCCTTTTCCCATAATTCCCTGTCTGCGCATGCGCAGAATGCCGATATTCCAACCCCACACCCACCCGTCGGATGCCCCCTCATGTGTGCTTCACATTGATACCTCACTCGACTCCATAGGACCACTCGTGGCTTACCTAGATCCCAAAACGTGTATCTCCATACCCTTTTCCCACAATCCCCTGTCTGCGCATGCGCAGACTGTTGACCACGACCGAGACACTAGTCCAGGGGGATGCCCCCTCATGTGTGCTTCACATTGATACCTCATACGACTCCATAGGCTCATTAAGGTCTCCCCTAGATCCCAAAACGTCTATTTCCATACCCTTTTCCCACAATTCCCTGTCTGCGCATGCGCAGAATGCTGACAACTGCCGAGTCACTAGTCCAAGCAGATGCCCCCTCATGTGTGCTTCACATTGATACCTCATACGACTCCATAGGCCCATTAGGGGCTTCCCTAGATCCCAAAACGTCTATCTCCATACCCTTTTCCCACAATTCCCTGTCTGCGCATGCGCAGAATGCCGATATTCCAACCCCACACCCACCCGTCGGATGCCCCCTCATGTGTGCTTCACATTGATACCTCACTCGACTCCATAGGACCACTCGTGGCTTACCTAGATCCCAAAACGTGTATCTCCATACCCTTTTCCCACAATCCCCTGTCTGCGCATGCGCAGACTGTTGACCACGACCGAGACACTAGTCCAGGGGGATGCCCCCTCATGTGTGCTTCACATTGATACCTCATACGACTCCATAGGCCCATTAAGGTCTCCCCTAGATCCCAAAACGTCTATTTCCATACCCTTTTCCCACAATTCCCTGTCTGCGCATGCGCAGAATGCTGACAACTGCCGAGTCACTAGTCCAAGCAGATGCCCCCTCATGTGTGCTTCACATTGATACCTCATACGACTCCATAGGCCCATTAGGGGCTTCCCTAGATCCCAAAACGTCTATCTCCATACCCTTTTCCCACAACTCCCTGTCTGCGCATGCGCAGAATGCCGATATTCCAACCCCACACCCACCCGTCGGATGCCCCCTCATGCGTGCTTTCCATTGATACCTCACTCGACTCCATAGGACCATTAGTGGCTGCCCTAGACCCCAAAACGTCTATTTCCATAAACTTTGGCCACCGCGCATGCGCAGAATGACGGTATTTCAACCCCGCACCCAGCCCATCAGATGCCCCCTCACATAAGCTTCACAATGATACCTCACTCGACCCAAGCGGACCATGCAGCGTATTTGAATTCTGGGGACTACTTTTTCTCCGCGGAGGCGACCGCATCACCGCCAGACATGACCGCATCACCGCGGAGGAATACAAAGGTCAAAGGTTAACCGAACTATAGTGGTCAACACTTGGCACACAGCCAAGGCTGATGCAATCCATAACATGTCAGTACATGCCTTGAGCTGGTGGCGCCCCCTGTCTGATTCTTTAGTTTAAGTGCAAAGAGGGCAAGTTGCGGTTTTTTCAGTAGACCCTACTACTCATCAATGACCTTTGTCAACTCGGACACGGATACATTATGAAGTCTTCCTATGTACTTGAGCTCCGGTCCATGAAACAAGTTATTACAAGCGTGATATATTATCGATATCACGGCGTGATGGTGTTCAATTTGTTACGTTCAGTTTGCTTTACACACTGCAAAAAAAAAAAATAATAATGAAAAAATTATGAAGTTAACTATTGATTTTTGACAAGCTCAAAAGTAGACGACTAGCTGAAACGGACAGACTTTAGTGATGTTTATAAACATAATCCTCCGATAAGAAGTAGTTATATGTTTAAAGAGTAAAAATTGCTTTAGCTGCAACGTTACTGGGGTCATATGTAGTGACAGATAATTCTTGTTGGGCCGTCACGTGACCAGAAGTGACCTTTGTCTTTTTTGATCCGTATGTGACGTTACCGGATCTGATGTCATCCGTGTCACCATAGCCACGTCACGCCACCAAATCAGCGACAGATAACTCTGGGCGCACGAAGATTTCCGGAGGTGACCGGACATTGCCGAAGATTGCCGAAGATGACGTCATCAACCTCACTTCCGCCCTCATTTTTTCGACAGAATTTAGCTTTTCTATACTACTGCCTGAACAGTTTCTGTTCCATCGATGTGTTATTTTGACATGACAAATGCCCCATCGCAAAATACAGTTTCTAGGTAGGAGTAAGTCAGTGTAAAGTGTCAGAATTTTAATGGCGTTGACGCAGAGAGTGTCTCTCTTATAGGAATCATATTGTAATGTATTCAAGATTGTAATATGTATGTTATGTGAGTAACACTAGTACTATTACATACTCTGGAAAAAGACTTGGAAATTCATTTAGATGAAGGGTATAATGGTCATTAGTGTTATGTAAATAACATCATCACGTCTAGCTGACATTATTAAAAACTGTTTACCACTTCTCTCTTACCATCTTGTGTTTTCCTTATTCTTATTTTATACACATTTGGAATTAGTGCTGACTGTCATACGAAATAGGTCGTATTATTCGATTATTGACGCAGAAATAGAAACGACGGCTGAATAGGAGAGAGAGAGAGAGAGAGAGAGAGAGAGAGAGAGAGAGAGAATTAAGGTTTAACGTCGCATTCAGCAATATTTCCGCTATATAGTGACGATCAAACAAAATTCTAAGTACTCAAGTCAAAAACCAGCAAAACTAACTGGTATAAACATTAAGATTTGTACAACAAACCAATCTTTCTCTCTTAGAAATACAATCTTCTTTTACTCGGTTAAAAAGATCTTCCAGCGAAGCTGCTCGACAAAAAGTACATCTTACAGTCTTAAAATCTATGCAGTCTATGAGAATATGTTTCACCGTGAGATCTTCATCGCATGAGTTAATCGTGTATGTCCGATCCTACATCGTCTAATCATGGCCTGATCGAAACGTTTCAGGGTTCGTCTATGTCGTGAGGAATTCCTGGGACAAAGCTCACATTCTGTAGTCGCGTAGTTTCGTAGGCGGGCTGCCATTGTTCTACGCCACTTGGTGGACCTATAGCGGGACTTGGTGGTGTCTCTTGTCCATGCGTTAGACGCATATGTCTGAGCATATTGTCGCGACGAGAGAGTGTCTTTTGACAGAACGGACATGCACTCGACATGGTACCCGGTCAAAGGATGGATACAGACTGAGGCTAATGGTGTACAAACGACCTTATATGACCACTCCCTCACTCACTCACCGTCGTCAATGCGTCCATGCGTTAAGACGGGCGTTGGGGACGCCTCACGGGCGTTGTACACTCACTGACTGACTGACTGACTGACTGACTCACTCACTCACTCACTCACTCACTCACTCACTCACTCACTCACTCACTCACTCACTTCACTCACTCACTCACTCACACTCACTCACTCACTCACTCACTCACTCACTCACTCACTCACACACGCGCGCATACACTCACACTCACAGGTAACTCTATCAGGTAGTTGGATGGAAAAATAGGCCGTTATCTACTCCAAATGCACTCCACCGCACCTCCGAAACTCCCGCTTTCGCTAATACTCTCACTGATGACGTCACCAGTGACGTCACAGGTGACGTGGACATCCCTTTAAGTCGTGGTCTACCCCCCAAGAGTTACAAAATAACACTTCCCTAGACACATTCGGACCAATAGTGGTGCATATCGGCCTCAAAATGTCTATTTCCATACTACGGCCTGCCTGCATGAGCAGACTGGTGACCACGGCCGAGCCACTAGTCCAGGCGGATGCCCCCTCATGCGTGCTTCACATTGATACCTCACTCGACTCCATAGGCCCATGAAGGGCTCCCCTAGATCCCAAAACGTCTATTTCCATACCCTTTTCCCATAATTCCCTGTCTGCGCATGCGCAGAATGCCGATATTCCAACCCCACACCCACCCGTCGGATGCCCCCTCATGTGTGCTTCACATTGATACCTCACTCGACTCCATAGGACCACTCGTGGCTTACCTAGATCCCAAAACGTGTATCTCCATACCCTTTTCCCACAATCCCCTGTCTGCGCATGCGCAGACTGTTGACCACGACCGAGACACTAGTCCAGGGGGATGCCCCCTCATGTGTGCTTCACATTGATACCTCATACGACTCCATAGGCTCATTAAGGTCTCCCCTAGATCCCAAAACGTCTATTTCCATACCCTTTTCCCACAATTCCCTGTCTGTGCATGCGCAGAATGCTGACAACTGCCGAGTCACTAGTCCAAGCAGATGCCCCCTCATGTGTGCTTCACATTGATACCTCATACGACTCCATAGGCCCATTAGGGGCTTCCCTAGATCCCAAAACGTCTATCTCCATACCCTTTTCCCACAATTCCCTGTCTGCGCATGCGCAGAATGCCGATATTCCAACCCCACACCCACCCGTCGGATGCCCCCTCATGTGTGCTTCACATTGATACCTCACTCGACTCCATAGGACCACTCGTGGCTTACCTAGATCCCAAAACGTGTATCTCCATACCCTTTTCCCACAATCCCCTGTCTGCGCATGCGCAGACTGTTGACCACGACCGAGACACTAGTCCAGGGGGATGCCCCCTCATGTGTGCTTCACATTGATGCCTCATACGACTCCATAGGCCCATTAAGGCCTCCCTTAGATCCCAAAACGTCTATTTCCATACCCTTTTCCCACAATTCCCTGTCTGCGCATGCGCAGAATGCTGACAACTGCCGAGTCACTAGTCCAAGCAGATGCCCCCTCATGTGTGCTTCACATTGATACCTCATACGACTCCATAGGCCCATTAGGGGCTTCCCTAGATCCCAAAACGTCTATCTCCATACCCTTTTCCCACAACTCCCTGTCTGCGCATGCGCAGAATGCCGATATTCCAACCCCACACCCACCCGTCGGATGCCCCCTCATGCGTGCTTTCCATTGATACCTCACTCGACTCCATAGGACCATTAGTGGCTGCCCTAGACCCCAAAACGTCTATTTCCATAAACTTTGGCCACCGCGCATGCGCAGAATGACGGTATTTCAACCCCGCACCCAGCCCATCAGATGCCCCCTCACATAAGCTTCACAATGATACCTCACTCGACCCAAGCGGACCATGCAGCGTATTTGAATTCTGGGGACTACTTTTTCTCCGCGGAGGCGACCGCATCACCGCCAGACATGACCGCATCACCGCGGAGGAATACAAAGGTCAAAGGTTAACCGAACTATAGTGGTCAACACTTGGCACACAGCCAAGGCTGATGCAATCCATAACATGTCAGTACATGCCTTGAGCTGGTGGCGCCCCCTGTCTGATTCTTTAGTTTAAGTGCAAAGAGGGCAAGTTGCGGTTTTTTCAGTAGACCCTACTACTCATCAATGACCTTTGTCAACTCGGACACGGATACATTATGAAGTCTTCCTATGTACTTGAGCTCCGGTCCATGAAACAAGTTATTACAAGCGTGATATATTATCGATATCACGGCGTGATGGTGTTCAATTTGTTACGTTCAGTTTGCTTTACACACTGCAAAAAAAAAAAATAATAATGAAAAAATTATGAAGTTAACTATTGATTTTTGACAAGCTCAAAAGTAGACGACTAGCTGAAACGGACAGACTTTAGTGATGTTTATAAACATAATCCTCCGATAAGAAGTAGTTATATGTTTAAAGAGTAAAAATTGCTTTAGCTGCAACGTTACTGGGGTCATATGTAGTGACAGATAATTCTTGTTGGGCCGTCACGTGACCAGAAGTGACCTTTGTCTTTTTTGATCCGTATGTGACGTTACCGGATCTGATGTCATCCGTGTCACCATAGCCACGTCACGCCACCAAATCAGCGACAGATAACTCTGGGCGCACGAAGATTTCCGGAGGTGACCGGACATTGCCGAAGATTGCCGAAGATGACGTCATCAACCTCACTTCCGCCCTCATTTTTTCGACAGAATTTAGCTTTTCTATACTACTGCCTGAACAGTTTCTGTTCCATCGATGTGTTATTTTGACATGACAAATGCCCCATCGCAAAATACAGTTTCTAGGTAGGAGTAAGTCAGTGTAAAGTGTCAGAATTTTAATGGCGTTGACGCAGAGAGTGTCTCTCTTATAGGAATTATATTGTAATGTATTCAAGATTGTAATATGTATGTTATGTGAGTAACACTAGTACTATTACATACTCTGGAAAAAGACTTGGAAATTCATTTAGATGAAGGGTATAATGGTCATTAGTGTTATGTAAATAACATCATCACGTCTAGCTGACATTATTAAAAACTGTTTACCACTTCTCTCTTACCATCTTGTGTTTTCCTTATTCTTATTTTATACACATTTGGAATTAGTGCTGACTGTCATACGAAATAGGTCGTATTATTCGATTATTGACGCAGAAATAGAAACGACGGCTGAATAGGAGAGAGAGAGAGAGAGAGAGAGAGAGAGAGAGAGAGAGAATTAAGGTTTAACGTCGCATTCAGCAATATTTCCGCTATATAGTGACGATCAAACAAAATTCTAAGTACTCAAGTCAAAAACCAGCAAAACTAACTGGTATAAACATTAAGATTTGTACAACAAACCAATCTTTCTCTCTTAGAAATACAATCTTCTTTTACTCGGTTAAAAAGATCTTCCAGCGAAGCTGCTCGACAAAAAGTACATCTTACAGTCTTAAAATCTATGCAGTCTATGAGAATATGTTTCACCGTGAGATCTTCATCGCATGAGTTAATCGTGTATGTCCGATCCTACATCGTCTAATCATGGCCTGATCGAAACGTTTCAGGGTTCGTCTATGTCGTGAGGAATTCCTGGGACAAAGCTCACATTCTGTAGTCGCGTAGTTTCGTAGGCGGGCTGCCATTGTTCTACGCCACTTGGTGGACCTATAGCGGGACTTGGTGGTGTCTCTTGTCCATGCGTTAGACGCATATGTCTGAGCATATTGTCGCGACGAGAGAGTGTCTTTTGACAGAACGGACATGCACTCGACATGGTACCCGGTCAAAGGATGGATACAGACTGAGGCTAATGGTGTACAAACGACCTTATATGACCACTCCCTCACTCACTCACCGTCGTCAATGCGTCCATGCGTTAAGACGGGCGTTGGGGACGCCTCACGGGCGTTGTGCACTCACTGACTGACTGACTGACTGACTGACTGACTGACTGACTCACTCACTGACTCACTCACTGACTCACTCACTGACTCACTCACTGACTCACTCACATTCACTCACTCACTGACTCATTCACTCACTCACTCACTCACACTCACTCACGCACTCACTCACTCACTCACTCACTCACTCACACGCGCGCATACACTCACACTCACAGGTAACTCTATCAGGTAGTTGGATGGAAAAATAGGCCGTTATCTACTCCAAATGCACTCCACCGCACCTCCGAAACTCCCGCTTTCGCTAATACTCTCACTGATGACGTCACCAGTGACGTCACAGGTGACGTGGACATCCCTTTAAGTCGTGGTCTACCCCCCAAGAGTTACAAAATAACACTTCCCTAGACACATTCGGACCAATAGTGGTGCATATCGGCCTCAAAATGTCTATTTCCATACTACGGCCTGCCTGCATGAGCAGACTGGTGACCACGGCCGAGCCACTAGTCCAGGCGGATGCCCCCTCATGCGTGCTTCACATTGATACCTCACTCGACTCCATAGGCCCATGAAGGGCTCCCCTAGATCCCAAAACGTCTATTTCCATACCCTTTTCCCATAATTCCCTGTCTGCGCATGCGCAGAATGCCGATATTCCAACCCCACACCCACCCGTCGGATGCCCCCTCATGTGTGCTTCACATTGATACCTCACTCGACTCCATAGGACCACTCGTGGCTTACCTAGATCCCAAAACGTGTATCTCCATACCCTTTTCCCACAATCCCCTGTCTGCGCATGCGCAGACTGTTGACCACGACCGAGACACTAGTCCAGGGGGATGCCCCCTCATGTGTGCTTCACATTGATACCTCATACGACTCCATAGGCTCATTAAGGTCTCCCCTAGATCCCAAAACGTCTATTTCCATACCCTTTTCCCACAATTCCCTGTCTGTGCATGCGCAGAATGCTGACAACTGCCGAGTCACTAGTCCAAGCAGATGCCCCCTCATGTGTGCTTCACATTGATACCTCATACGACTCCATAGGCCCATTAGGGGCTTCCCTAGATCCCAAAACGTCTATCTCCATACCCTTTTCCCACAATTCCCTGTCTGCGCATGCGCAGAATGCCGATATTCCAACCCCACACCCACCCGTCGGATGCCCCCTCATGTGTGCTTCACATTGATACCTCACTCGACTCCATAGGACCACTCGTGGCTTACCTAGATCCCAAAACGTGTATCTCCATACCCTTTTCCCACAATCCCCTGTCTGCGCATGCGCAGACTGTTGACCACGACCGAGACACTAGTCCAGGGGGATGCCCCCTCATGTGTGCTTCACATTGATGCCTCATACGACTCCATAGGCCCATTAAGGCCTCCCTTAGATCCCAAAACGTCTATTTCCATACCCTTTTCCCACAATTCCCTGTCTGCGCATGCGCAGAATGCTGACAACTGCCGAGTCACTAGTCCAAGCAGATGCCCCCTCATGTGTGCTTCACATTGATACCTCATACGACTCCATAGGCCCATTAGGGGCTTCCCTAGATCCCAAAACGTCTATCTCCATACCCTTTTCCCACAACTCCCTGTCTGCGCATGCGCAGAATGCCGATATTCCAACCCCACACCCACCCGTCGGATGCCCCCTCATGCGTGCTTTCCATTGATACCTCACTCGACTCCATAGGACCATTAGTGGCTGCCCTAGACCCCAAAACGTCTATTTCCATAAACTTTGGCCACCGCGCATGCGCAGAATGACGGTATTTCAACCCCGCACCCAGCCCATCAGATGCCCCCTCACATAAGCTTCACAATGATACCTCACTCGACCCAAGCGGACCATGCAGCGTATTTGAATTCTGGGGACTACTTTTTCTCCGCGGAGGCGACCGCATCACCGCCAGACATGACCGCATCACCGCGGAGGAATACAAAGGTCAAAGGTTAACCGAACTATAGTGGTCAACACTTGGCACACAGCCAAGGCTGATGCAATCCATAACATGTCAGTACATGCCTTGAGCTGGTGGCGCCCCCTGTCTGATTCTTTAGTTTAAGTGCAAAGAGGGCAAGTTGCGGTTTTTTCAGTAGACCCTACTACTCATCAATGACCTTTGTCAACTCGGACACGGATACATTATGAAGTCTTCCTATGTACTTGAGCTCCGGTCCATGAAACAAGTTATTACAAGCGTGATATATTATCGATATCACGGCGTGATGGTGTTCAATTTGTTACGTTCAGTTTGCTTTACACACTGCAAAAAAAAAAAATAATAATGAAAAAATTATGAAGTTAACTATTGATTTTTGACAAGCTCAAAAGTAGACGACTAGCTGAAACGGACAGACTTTAGTGATGTTTATAAACATAATCCTCCGATAAGAAGTAGTTATATGTTTAAAGAGTAAAAATTGCTTTAGCTGCAACGTTACTGGGGTCATATGTAGTGACAGATAATTCTTGTTGGGCCGTCACGTGACCAGAAGTGACCTTTGTCTTTTTTGATCCGTATGTGACGTTACCGGATCTGATGTCATCCGTGTCACCATAGCCACGTCACGCCACCAAATCAGCGACAGATAACTCTGGGCGCACGAAGATTTCCGGAGGTGACCGGACATTGCCGAAGATTGCCGAAGATGACGTCATCAACCTCACTTCCGCCCTCATTTTTTCGACAGAATTTAGCTTTTCTATACTACTTCCTGAACAGCTTCTGTTCCATCGATGTGTTATTTTGACATGACAAATGCCCCATCGCAAAATACAGTTTCTAGGTAGGAGTAAGTCAGTGTAAAGTGTCAGAATTTTAATGGCGTTGACGCAGAGAGTGTCTCTCTTATAGGAATCATATTGTAATGTATTCAAGATTGTAATATGTATGTTATGTGAGTAACACTAGTACTATTACATACTCTGGAAAAAGACTTGGAAATTCATTTAGATGAAGGGTATAATGGTCATTAGTGTTATGTAAATAACATCATCACGTCTAGCTGACATTATTAAAAACTGTTTACCACTTCTCTCTTACCATCTTGTGTTTTCCTTATTCTTATTTTATACACATTTGGAATTAGTGCTGACTGTCATACGAAATAGGTCGTATTATTCGATTATTGACGCAGAAATAGAAACGACGGCTGAATAGGAGAGAGAGAGAGAGAGAGAGAGAGAGAGAGAGAGAGAGAGAATTAAGGTTTAACGTCGCATTCAGCAATATTTCCGCTATATAGTGACGATCAAACAAAATTCTAAGTACTCAAGTCAAAAACCAGCAAAACTAACTGGTATAAACATTAAGATTTGTACAACAAACCAATCTTTCTCTCTTAGAAATACAATCTTCTTTTACTCGGTTAAAAAGATCTTCCAGCCAAGCTGCTCGACAAAAAGTACATCTTACAGTCTTAAAATCTATGCAGTCTATGAGAATATGTTTCACCGTGAGATCTTCATCGCATGAGTTAATCGTGTATGTCCGATCCTACATCGTCTAATCATGGCCTGATCGAAACGTTTCAGGCTGTTCGGATGAGTATAACCAACAGTTTGTTTGAACTTTTTTGAAGATTGTTATTATCCATAGTATCCCACAAAGATTGAAACAGCTTTCTTACACAAGCACATATTGATGGTCTGAAATCACTGTATGGGATTCCAACAGGATCAACCTATTTATCCACTCTCTGATCATCTCACTCATCAGAGATAGCATGAACGCGCGATCGGCTTACATTTGGATGAAGGCGTCAGATCCTTGAATACATAGTGAATAGACGGTCGTCATCCATTAAGATTGTTTGCCCCCTTCCCCCCCCCCCCCCCCCCCCTCCTTATCATGAAGACTATTTCCATATTATCGTGTCTTCACTTAAATCAAAATCGTAACATTGCCAGTGGGCTGTTCCGGCTGTCTCCCCTCCAGCGACTGGTCATTCCACTCCCGCCACCTGAAATTAAAACAATTATTCTCATTTGATCAGTATTGGAGGAGCCGTCCCAATCCTCATACATTCATTCAGAGAATAGAATACGGATCAATGCAGATTTGACGAAATGAGCATAATGATATCACACTGACAATATTAAAACTGTTGAAACGGGCTTCTCTCTAGCAAGAAACTACCTTCTATTTATTCGATTTTACCACACGAATTTGATAGAACCCATATGGAACGAGCTTTAGATAAATATAAAAATAACCACGAAGTGATTACTTATTCCTCATGTCAAAATATCCTATAGCATATACTAGTACACGTCGAAACAGAAGAGAAAGATACTTATCAAAGTTGTACGGGTCTGATCAGGTTTTGTGTATCACATCGGGTTTGACCTCTGTGATGTTAAAAATAAAATATATTTCTAAATTAACTGCTCAAAAAAGCGATAGGTCTACCTGGAGTTTTTGTATAAGAGGTAATTTTTATCATATATTTCATTAAGGTGCGCCAGCACAAAATGTGTTGCATTCATGCATGAACGTATACCTTCCCAGCCAATACAACGTTTCTTCGTATTCATCTGTAACACATAGGACCTAGCGCCTGGTTGATAGCCGGTACATCTCATAGGGGCACAAGGAAATACACGTCTCAGGCCAAGGTACGGTATGTTTGTTATTTTGACAGTAAGAAGAGTTCGCCAAGTATTCAGCCGTTTAGTTATTTTGTATTTATATAGGTGGATTTGTTCATCCTCTTTCAGTCTCCCTCAAGGTTCGTGCAAAGACATCTAAAAAATTCACAAGGGCAGCTAAATGTGAATGTGAGGACGTTTTTAAATAACATGACAAAGTCACCATATTACCTGCTTAGTGATATCACACGTTTCCGAAGTGCATAATTTGCTACGAAGGTCGTGATCGCAATGTATCGATCATATCATGACCATACCATGACTAACATATGTTCTGTATACTCTAAGAAGCTATCGGGATCGGATAGTTTGCTGGGGCATATACGATTGTTGCATGGTGGATCTAATTAATGAACACACACCAACCGAATAGGATATTAAAGATCCCGACATCACAAGAGTAGGATACTGATAAATAATCAGAGATTGAGACCAAACCACATAATGTCTAGAAACTACCTGCTTTTGAGGTTGGGAGACCCTTACTTCATCCACTTACGATGAAAGTCGCGGGCTCTACCGGGAGTGGGAAAAGTGTATCGATAGATGCATTATTAAGCGGTCTCGAAGACTATATTGAACTCAACCCAGACAGAATTATCTTATGTTATGGTAAATATGATATGATGATGTTATGAGTAGAGTCCCTGGCATTGAGTTTGTGAACGGTATACCCTTAAATCTCGAAGATGATGGTTATTCGATCCCGCTCTGGGGAACTTGATAACAGTGGACGATCTTACGGCCGAAGCCAAGCATGATATACAAATTTCAAACTTGTTTACCAAAGGATCTCATCGCGAAGCGCATCTGTTTTTTATAGTACATAATGTATTCGATCAAGGTAATGAGGAGTGTAGCGATAATATTGAATAGAGGCAACAACAGCATTTAAACCACGGATATGACGAGAAAAAGCTCTGTTAAAATTTTGACAACCACATAATTCATTGTCAGGATATGGCAAAAGATTGTATCTGCAGCGAAATTTGAAGACAGACAGACAACCCCAACACGAAACAATATTAACTGGGCAATACTTGTCAGATAGCGATGATTGGGAAATATGAGTTAAAAAATTATGAGTAATATTAGGAAATTTCATAAAATATAGATAGGTATATACATTCACATATTCACATCCACATATCTACACAAACACATATTCACATTCACATATCTACACAAACACATTCACATATCTACACAAACACATATTCACATTCACATATCTACACTGTGACAAAGTCACCATATTACCTGCTTAGTGATATCACACGTTTCCGAAGTGCATAATTTGCTACGAAGGTCGTGATCGCAATGTATCGATCATACCATGACCATACCATGACTAACATATGTTCTGTATACTCTAAGAAGCTATCGGGATCGGATAGTTTGCTGGGGCATATACGATTGTTGCATGGTGGATCTAATTAATGAACACACACCAACCGAATAGGATATTAAAGATCCCGACATCACAAGAGTAGGATACTGATAAATAATCAGAGATTGAGACCAAACCACATAATGTCTAGAAACTACCTGCTTTTGAGGTTGGGAGACCCTTACTTCATCCACTTACGATGAAAGTCGCGGGCTCTACCGGGAGTGGGAAAAGTGTATCGATAGATGCATTATTAAGCGGTCTCGAAGACTATATTGAACTCAACCCAGACAGAATTATCTTATGTTATGGTAAATATGATATGATGATGTTATGAGTAGAGTCCCTGGCATTGAGTTTGTGAACGGTATACCCTTAAATCTCGAAGATGATGGTTATTCGATCCCGCTCTGGGGAACTTGATAACAGTGGACGATCTTACGGCCGAAGCCAAGCATGATATACAAATTTCAAACTTGTTTATCAAAGGATCTCATCGCGAAGCGCATCTGTTTTTTATAGTACATAATGTATTCGATCAAGGTAAAGCCATGCCGCTTTGAAGCGTAGGCCTATCAAATATAATGTGTGGAAAGAGATGTTTGGCGGTTTTATAAATGAGGAGTGTAGCGATAATATTGAATAGAGGCAACAACAGCATTTAAACCACGGATATGACGAGAAAAAGCTCTGTTAAAATTTTGACAACCACATAATTCATTGTCAGGATATGGCAAAAGATTGTATCTGCAGCGAAATTTGAAGACAGACAGACAACCCCAACACGAAACAATATTAACTGGGCAATACTTGTCAGATAGCGATGATTGGGAAATATGAGTTAAAAAATTATGAGTAATATTAGGAAATTTCATAAAATATAGATAGGTATATACATTCACATATTCACATCCACATATCTACACAAACACATATTCACATTCACATATCTACACAAACACATTCACATATCTACACAAACACATATTCACATTCACATATCTACACTAACATATATTCACATTCATATATCTACACAAACACATATTCACATTCACATGTCTACAAAAACACACATTCACATATCTACACAAAAATATTCACATCCACATATCTACACAAACCCATATTCACATCCACATATCTACACAAACACATATTCACATCCACATATCTACATATTCACATCTACACAAACACATATTTACATATCTACAAAAACACATTCACATCCACATATCTACACAAACACATTCACATCCACATATCTACACAAACATATATTCACATCCACATATCTACACAAACACATATTCACATACCTACACAAGCACATATTCACATTCACATGTCTACACAAACACATATTCACATCCACATAACTACACAAACACATATTCACATCCACATATCTACACAAACACATATTCACATTCACATATCTACACAAACACATATTCACATCCACATACCTACACAAACACATATTCACATTCACATATATACACAAACACATATCCACATCCACATATCTACACATACACATATTCACATCCACATATCTACACAAACACATTCACATCCGCATATCTACATATTCACATCCACATATCTACACAAACACATATCCACACATACACCTTCACATATCCAAGCAGCCTCATTCACATATCCACACATTCAGATGTACACACTTCCCCATTTACATTACCACATCCACATACCCAAAGTAGTATCCACATATCCACATATCTACGCATCCACACATCCACATATCCAAACAATCACATTCACATATTTAAAATATAAGTATTATAAGAAATCGTACACGTTTATGTCCAATTTAGATTTAATGGGAATAATCCATAGATGGAGAACTATGTTAATGTTCAGATGTCATATTATGATTTGATAAAAAAAAATATGTATTCGGTCAGGTCGGCTCGACCAAGTCTGGCGGTTGGTCCAGCTTTCACGGCATTAACTCCATCAAAAGTTAACAAGTGTATAATACCGGTTCGCCCGCCGGTTTTGGTGCATGTGCGTCTCTACTCTATATGTAAAAATGTGTGGTCAAGTTATTAGGTACTTTTCTTTTTTATGATTGTATTTTACGAAAGACCGTCTCTCGTAACTCTATGGTGGCCGATAAGGGACATCGCTGCATTGTTTCAGGTATGTGGTTTGGTAACACGAAGGCAGGATGCGAAGCGCGAAGGCAGGATGCGAAGTGCGAAGTCAAACACGAAGGCAGGATGCGAAGTGCGAAGGCAGGATGCGAAGCGCGAAGTCCAAACACGACTTCGCGCTTCGCATCCTGCCTTCGTGTTTGGACTTCGCGCTTCGCATCCTGCCTTCGTCTTTGGACTTCGCGCTTCGCATCCTGCCTTCGCGCTTCGCATCCTGCCTTCGTGTTTGGACTTCGCACTTCGCATCCTGCCTTCGCGCTTCGCATCCTGCCTTCGTGTTTGAACTTCGTGCTTCGCATCCTGCCTTCGCGCTTCGCATCCTGCCTTCGTGTTTGGACTTCGCACTTCGCATCCTGCCTTCGCGCTTCGCATCCTGCCTTCGTGTTTGAACTTCGCGCTTCGCATCCTGCCTTCGCGCTTCGCATCCTGCCTTCGTGTTTGAACTTCGCGCTTCGCATCCTGCCTTCGCGTTTCGCATCCTGCCTTCGTGTTTGGACTTCGCGCTTCGCATCCTGCCTTCGCGCTTCGCATCCTGCCTTCGTGTTTGAACTTCGCGCTTCGCATCCTGCCTTCGTGTTTGGACTTCGCGCTTCGCATCCTGCCTTCGCACTTCGCATCCTGCCTTCGTGTTTGGACTTCGCGCTTCGCATCCTGCCTTCGTATTACCAAACCACATACCTGAAACAATGCAGCTATGTCCCTTATCGGCCACCATATTACTCTGTAGAAAGTGGTGTTTGTACATACTAACCTTTATGTATGTTTTATCATGTGATGTGCATAAAGTGAGACGTAAATAAATGAACTATCTATCTATGGGTAAGAACGTAGCTGGGTCTGTGATAAGCCGTATCGATTAAATGTCATCATTATATACGGTCTGATGACTTCTCTTCTGACCACGGCAGTGACGACTACGGTTACTTTGCCTCATGGTCGAATGACCTCCACCCGTCCCTAGGGAACGAGTTTCTGGTGTACCTGTCTCTTTATATGCACGGGACAACTTTTTATGTTTCTGTCGAGTCAATTTGATGAATAGACTCGCGCAATGATGTATTTGGTACAATGGTTACTCATGGAGTTTTCTGTGTAATATTTCCGTACCGACGGCTAAAGGTCAGTGTATGTATTCCCTTTAACACTAGGACTAATGTGACCAATATAATTACGATTGCCTCACCTAATAGCAGTTTGATTAGTGATCTCTCGTATTGATCTCCCAAAGCACACTTGTAGATGTAAAGCACTATGTAAGGTGCAGAATGCCCCAATTTAACCCTCTCTGGCCTGGGCTTTTTCTTCTGAGCTATGCAGCTGAAACTTGCCACACTATACTCTTGGGTCAAGCTCTACCACCAAATGTAAAAAAAATCCAAGATCAGCATTTTTTGGTCGATTTTTCTGTCTGATTTTTCGAATTTTCTATTTATGCAATTTTTCCGCAAAAACTGCATGATAAATTAGTAAATATTAATGTGAGTTGAAATGAAATAGTTTTGCCCACTTTTCGTAGCGGAAAAGCAGAAATTTTGAAGAAAAATTACGAAAACATCACTTTACTGGTACCCCACGTGTCCGCCATCTTGTATTTACCCATGATCCTCTACTCGGCGGTGGTGGAGGGATGTATGCAAATAGGCTCACAATGGCCCCAATATGATAATCTATGAAGTCACGGAGTGTCAGCTCTCAATTTTCTCCCAGGCATGGTGAGGTTAAACGTGGAATGAGATAAAGCCCTCACTGATGCTGGCGAGCGCAGTTCACTGCTGGCTCTCATGTCTTCACGGATAATTAATCTTTTAGTAGCAGGCATTGCAGTGCTAACTTTCAGTCTAAACATGCAGCCTACATTCCATTCGTCCTATTTTTTTAGCCCAGCTGAGGCGGTTTTCCTGCTTCACACTCCGGTCAGATATATATTTTCAAAGAGAGACGCATGCAAAGGGAAATTATTCCCGGTATATTCTTTCCTTTTACACTGGTTAGTTTTGTAGCGATTACTCCTATAAATGTATTGGGCCATGCCGTTGTTAATAAATTTGTGCACCTGTGGGCGGGAGGTGGGAGCGAAGGGGAATCTTTGATTGCGTTCGACTGATCGGAGTAATGGGTAGTTTTGTCTCTCCACTGAAACCGGGAAGGGGGGCGGGGGAATAATTGAAAATAATTGACTGATTTGGTATTTTTGGAACGCCATGATATCTGTCGGCATCAATGGAAAGGGTTGACCGCTTCTCTCTTGCATCAAGCCGCATATGGACTACTTTACTTGCAGTCGGGGATGGGGGATAGGGTCCTCGTCTCCGTTTACTCCAAGGTTTATGCTAAAGACCAGTCCATATATCTACCCGGCTTTCTGGCGTTACACTGTCTGGAGCGCGGTAACATGTCATCAGAAGATACCGCCCACAGTTTGGCGTCTGAATCGGCTGAGTCAATCAAAACGCCACCACAATTAATGACCCATAAAAGCATTATGAAGAGTTCTCGGGATTGAATTATGCTGACATTAATGCCAGCCGGTTAGATCCTAAAAGCGGGGGGAGGCAGGATTTAATTTTAAATAGATGATAACTTAAAGCGGAGTTTTTCGAATGAAATTATGTTATGATTCCACACTATGCCTTATTGTTTTGTTTATTCAAACTTCGAATTTCTGTTCTTTTATTCCAGCTATCTCCGCGGAAGCAATACCGATGAAGCCACTAACGATACCCATACTTGAAATCAATCAATGCATTCTGTCATAAGATATTACACAGACAACAAATACAGTTTATACACATACGAGAAAGATGTTGGCAGTCACCTTTTTTGATGACTCATCTCCGTTAATAACGCATATATGAAATCACTCAACAAATTAGAAAGCTATCGATATATCCTGTCAAAGGTTATTTCCCGGAAAACCAATATTACATATAGTTGTTGACAAATTCAAGATTGTTGTAGCGGCCATATCTGATGACTAATCTCTATGAAAAGCAATACCAGCCTTCCTCTTTCCTATACGTAGCTGCTCACCAAATTCGCAATCTACTGGTACATACTGTCAAAGTTATTCCCCGGAAATCATTATTCCATGTACATGTATTAGAGAAAAAGACACCCAAGATGGCGGATCGGCCATATTTTATGACGCATTTCGGCCTATACGAAATCAGTCGACAAATTTAAAATTAATTGATACATCCTGACAAAAGATATTTCGTACAACCAAAATAAATATTATGGCACATAATGCCATTTTAGTTGTAGATCATTCCTCAATGGTGCATTACACATGTTTCTCGTACCAATGTCTCCAGTTTGTGCCCTGCCTGTATTTTCCCTTTCTCTATGAAGACGTTCTCATTCATGTGTCCCTAATCACATCAGTAGTATATAAAAACCCGATTGATGCTCTTTTTCCAGGGAGGTATCACTTGGTTCCCGTGGAGCTTCCGACAGGGGGCGCCACCAGCGCAAGAGACCAAACACTGCGTCCAACACAGAAGAGTTCCAATGGGGAGGTAACTCTGTATGGACTTGTGATTTTTGGCAAATTCCGGGTTATCTCCCCTGAATCGAACATTTGCATATTAAATCTATACTGGCTTAGGGGGATAGATCCATCCTGGGAAATTCACACATGTTCATTGTGATATGGGTTGTTTGGTCTTGTTTTTCACGTCTCACCATGTAGAACACAATGGGAGGGGTCTCGAAGTTAAGCGGCGAAATTTTTCAAAAAGTTCAAGAGGTCTGTATATAGGCACATATTGGCCCATACTGGCTATGGGGATGGGTCCATACTAGGAAATTCACACATGTTCATTGCAGTATGGGTTGTTTGGTCTTGTTTTTCACGACTCACCACGAAAAATACGACGGACGGGGTCCCGAAGCCATTGGATGAAATGTTTTGAAAAAGTCACTGTGCGCATGCGTAGTGGGTAAATAGCGCTGGGTGGACGTTTTGGGGCCTAGGTGATCCCCTAGTGGGCCGATGGGGTCGAGCGAGATATCAATGTGGAACATACGTGAGGGAGCATC
Organism: Hanleya hanleyi; assembly: GCA_036873755.1. Taxonomy (NCBI): domain Eukaryota; kingdom Metazoa; phylum Mollusca; class Polyplacophora; order Lepidopleurida; family Hanleyidae; genus Hanleya; species Hanleya hanleyi. Next base: position 38,788 of record JAVTVY010015279.1, read on the forward strand.
CGACGGACTGGGTGTGACGTGGAACTGACGTAATTCTGCGCATGCGCAGTAGACAAAGTATACGGAAATAGACGTTTTGGGGTCTAGGTGGACCACTTGTGGCCCGATGGAGTCGAGTTAGGTATCAATGTGAAGCATTCGTGAAGGAGCATCCGACGGGATGTGACGTAAAACTGACGTCATTCTGCGCATGCGCAGTAGACAAAGTGTATTGGATTGGACGTTTTGGGGTCGAGGTGGGCCACTATTGGTCCGATTGAGTCGTATGAGGTATCAATGTGAAGCGTTCGTGAAGGAGTATCCGACTGGATGTATCGTCCGTTTTCAATATTCTGTGCATGCGTAGTCTGGCCGTAGTATAGAAAGCAGGCATTTTGGGAGTGCGTTGGGGGTAGAGATGGACCACTATTGGTCCAAATGGGTCGTGGGAGGTGTCAACGTGAAGCTTTTGTGGGGTAGATTCATAATGGCGTGTTTTTTTAATGGCAAGTCGCGTCAATCTGCGCATGGGCAGTTGGGTGTGGTAAGTGAAGTGGTCATTTTGGGGGTGCGTGGGGGTGTGTCTGGGGTAGAGATGGACCACTATTGCTCCGAATGTTTCGTGGTAGGGTGTCATTTTGTAGCTCTCGCGGGGTAGACCCCGATTTGGAGGGATGTCCACAGCATCTGTGACGTCATCGGTGACGTCATTAGTACGAGTAGTAGCGAAAGTGGGCATTTTGGGAAAATGAAGGGAGGTATTAGGTGTATAAATGGACCATCGTTGGTCCGAATGCGTCGTGTGGGGTATCATCTTGTAGTTCTCGTGGTGCAGAACACCATTTGAGGAATGTTCACGTCATCTGTGACGTCACCAGAGGGAGAAGTAGCCAAAGTGGGCATTTTGGAGAAGTGAAAGAAGGTATTTGGTGTAGAGATGTACCATCCTTGGTCTGAGTGGGTCCTGTGGGATGTCAAAGTGAATCTCTCGAGGTGTAGACCACGACTTGAGGCATGTCCATGTCATCTGTGAGGTCATTGGCGGCGTCATCAGTAGGAGTAGTAGCGAAAGTGGGCATTCTGGGGATGTGAAGGAAGGTGTTTTGGGGTAGTAATGCACCATCCTTGGTCCGAATGCGTCGTGTGAAGTGGCATCTTGTAGCAACGCCCACCAACACCAAGCTCAACGCTTCAATACCCTGGTGAATTAGCCCAAAAGCTCTGATTTTCATGGAAATGCAGTGACGCCCGTCAACGTCCGTCGTTACGCCTTAACGCCCGAGCATAACGCCTTGACGCCATGATATAGACAGATGAGAGAAAAACAACAACAACAAGGATGACAGATGAGAGAACAACAACAACAACAAGTTTTTTATATAAAAACAAGGTTTTCCAGGGCCTCGGTGGGTGGTAGCCCCATATCCTCTTCAAAGTGACGCTTGGTCTTCATGATGGACCTGTGTGTGGGGTCGCCTTTCATTTCAAGCGGTAGTAAAGTATACTGTTCATAGATCGCCATGGCTGTTTTCCTGATGCAGGGCCGCAATTGGGTGCACACCTGTTGTAAGTTATCCTGTCCGGCGTCCTCGATCGCTGCAGCGTGAGTATTGATAGCGGCTGTCACAATACGATCCCAGAAGGTAGGTTCTGCCTCACTTTCCTGGGATGTAGGCAGACTATCTGAGATCAAGCTCTCCATATCAGTAGATAAACTGTCAGCAATCTCGGATTCGGTATCAGTCGATACACTCTCAGCAGTCTCTGTATCAGCATCCGCCTCAGCGGACTCTTCGGATTCTTCAATCCCATATATATTTTTCCCGTGTCGCATCATATCGTAACGTCTGGTGAACGTACGTTCGCACTCAGAGCAAGTATAAGCCATGTTGACGGTTGGACGTCGACTGTGCGTGTTTTGGGAATACGCTTGCTTTCATAGACAGTATCGCCCGCCAACGCCCACTGTTACGCCTTTACGTCCTATTTGTACGCCATAAAATCCATCTCAACGCCTTAGCACACTTTCTTAACGCTTTAACGTCGTTTAATGATGCTTTCGAACAAATGTTTCTTTTGTGCTATTGCTCTGACATACGCCGCTTTCCAGTTCATGCCCAAGGTTTTCAATATCGACGCTGTTTTTCGATTTCCATAAGAACAGCATCCTTATCCAACAATTTCATATGTGTCACGAGGTCGACATACTGCTGACGTAAAACCCGCCGTAGTCTGGGTGCCAATCTCTTACGGGCTAAAATTGCGGCTTTCGTTTTCGAATACCCTTTGTGTTGAAACTTGTTTTTTGTGGCCCTCAAGGTCTCGCCCATCTCGGCGTCCATACATTCTTTGAACAAATCCTTCCATAGCCTCGAGTTCACATTATGTTCATTCCCTTGTACGGGTTCGAGTTGGTCCTTCACGGTTGGGTGATATTCCGGGGCTGATGGTATGAAGCGAACCCGCTGTATGGAGGTGGGTTGCTGCTGCTGGACGGGTGCTGCCAGGTGTGGACTCGGCGGATGGTGTAGGGGTAGATGTCGTTGCGGTGATACCTCACCGGGTAACATGTGGGTCGTCAGCCGGCGGTCTTCGGGGGTATTGGCTTTTAAATCTACGAACAAGTAGCCGTACGGACGACTTATCACCCCTTGACACGCCTGCATGAAATGGTCGATGTTCTGAGGATAAATTCGACAACCAAACACACGAATTTGTGCTCTGTCAATGGATTGGAGAACAACACGAAGCATTGGCAGTTCAAGGCAATATCTCTGGACGCCTTCCCTTGAGGAAATAGATTTTTGGTCAAATAGATGACGGACAGATTCCGATGATGGGATCTTTTAGTAAACAAGTCGGCGACGTGTGAATTGTCCTTGGCCGCACTCATCAGATCATCTGGCACTACCACGTTGGTTTGCTCGAGGTCAAAGTCATACGGTTCGTTTATGTGGTGAGGAATCCCTGGAAGGAAGCTTACATTCTGTAAACTTGTAGTTTCGTAGGCGTGCTGCCATTGGCTATAACACCAAAGAACACGTGTAGGAGCTGGGGTTGCCACACCTTCCTCTAAGAACTTCATAACCCAGGATGTCTTTCCACATGCCGTAGGACCGCTCACCGTCATCGTATAGGGATGTTCTACTGCTCTTGTTGGACCTATAGCGGGACTCGGCGGTGTCTCTTGGTTGTGTTTGCGTTGAATGCGCCTGAGCATACTATAGCGACGAGAGAAGGTTCTCTGATAGAACGTACACTCACAAGACATGTTTATTAGTCGACCAGTATATATGGACTGATGAGGGACACATGTTCATTGGCCCGTTGGCGGGCGATACTGTCTATGAAAGCACGTGTATTCCCAAAACACACACAGTCGACGTCCAACCGTCAACATGGCTTATACTTGATCTGAGTGCGAACGTACGTTCACCAGACATTACGATGTGATGCGACACGAGAAAAATATACATGGGATTGAAGACTCTGAGGAGTCCGTTGAGGCGGATGCTGACACAGAGACTGCTGAGAGTGTATCGACTGATACCGAATCCGAGATTGCGGACAGTCTATCTACTGATATGGAGAGCTTGACCTCCAATAGTCAGCCTACATCCCAAGAAAGTGAGGCAGAACCTACCTTCTGGGATCGTATTGTGACAGCAGCTATCAATGCTCACGCTACAGCGATCGAGGACGCCGGACAGAATAACTTACAAAAGGCGTATACCCAAATGCACCCCTGTATCAGGAAAACAGCCATGGCGATCTATGAACAGTATACCTTACTACCGCTTGAAATGAAAGGCAACCCCACACACAGGTCCATCATGAAGACCAAGCGTCACTTGGAAGAGGATATGGGGCTACCACCCACCGAGGCCCTGGAAAATGCGATCAGAATGTGAAAACAACTGTTTCGGGACATGCTGCCCGAACAATATCCAAGCCTGTCCGACGACGATTAGAACAAACGGATGAGAGCGATCATGGCCGAAGATGGAACTTTCTTAAGTATGGCTTCCGATTGGACAAGAGCAGCCGAAAATACATCTAACGGGCAAGAACGAATATGACAGATACAGCGCCAAATGGCGGTCTCTGATTGAACAAGAGCCTTCTCGAATTGTAAACATACCCAACGCAGCACCCCAGCTTGGGTATGATGTAACATTGGGGAGAATAAATTATATGAAAACTTGTTGTTGTTCTCTCATCAGTCATCCTTGTTGTTGTTTTTCTCTTATCTGTCTATATCATGGCGTCAAGGCGTTATGCTAGTGAGTTAAGGCGTAACGACGGACGTTGACGGGCGTCACTGCATTTCCAATGAATTACGGACAATTCCATGAAAATTCCAGAGCTTTTGGGCTAGTTCACCAGGGCGTTGAAGCGATGAGCTTGGCGTTGGCGGGCGCTGCTACAAGATGCCACTTCACACGACGCATTCGGAAAAGGATGATCCATTTCTACCCAAAACACCTTCCTTCACATCCACAAAATGCCCACTTTCGCTACTACTCGTACTGATGACGCTACCAATGACGTCACACATGCTGTGGACATCCCTCAAATCGTGGTCTCCACCCCGAAGGCTACAAGACGACACCCCACAGGACGCATTCAGACCAAGGATGGTCCATCTCTACACCAAAAACCTTATTTCACTGCCCAAAATGGCCACTTTGGTTACTACTCCTACTGTATGACGTCACCAATGACGTCACAGATGAAGTGAACATTCCTCAAATGGTGGTCTGCGCCACGAGAACTACAAGATGATACCCACACGACGCATTCGGACCAAGGATGGTCCATCTATACACCAAATACCTTTTCACTTTCCCAAAATGCCCACTTTCGCTACAACTCGTACTGATGACGTCACCGATGACGTCACAGATCGGGGTCTACACCCCGAGAGCTACAAAATGACACCTCCCACGACACATTCGGACTAATAGTGGTCCATGTCTAGTCCAAACACACCCCCACGCACCCCCCAAAATGGCCACTTTACTTACTACACCCAACTGCGCATGCGCAGATTGACGCAACTTGCCATGAAAAAAAACACGCCATTACGGCTCTACCCAACAAAACCTTCACTTCGACACCTCCCGCGACCCATTTGGACCAATAGTGGTCCATCTCTACCCCAAACACACCCCCACGCACTCCAAAAATGCCTGCTTTCTATACTACGGCCAGACTACGCATGCGCAGAATATTGAAAACGGACGATACATTAGTCCAGTCGGATGATCCTTCACGAATGTTTCACATTGATACCTCAGACGACTCAATCGGACCAGTAATGGTCCACCTAGACCCCAAAACGTCTATTTTCATATACTTTGTCTACTACTCATGCGCAGAATGACGTCAGTTTTTACGCCACACCCATCCCGGCGGATGCTCCTTCACGACTGCCTCACATTGATACCTCACTCGACTCCATTGGACCACTAGTGGTCCACCTAGACCCCAAAACGTCTATTTTCATACCCGTTGTCTACCGCGCATGCGCAGAATGACGTCAGTTCCACTTCACGCCCAGTCCGTCGGATGCTCCCTCTCGTATGCTCCACATTGATACTCATCGGCCCACTAGGGGCTCACCTAGGCCCCAAAGCGTCCATCTAGCGCTATTTACCCACTACTCATGCGCACAGTGACTTTTTCAAAAAAATTTAAACCAATCGCTTCGGGACCCCATCCGTCGTGTTTTTCGTGGTGAGACGTGAAAAACAAGACCAAACATCCCATACTACAACGACCATGTGTGAATTTCCCAGTATAGACCTATCGCCCATAGCCAGTATGGGCCTATATACAGACCTCCGTGAACTTTTCGAAAAAAAATCACCGCTTAACTTCGAGACCCCTGCCATTGTGTTCTACATGGTGAGACTTGAAAACAAGACGAAACAACCCATATCACAATGAACATGAGTGAATTCCCCAGGATGGACCTATTCCCCTAAGCCAGTCCCGTATAGATTCAATATGCAAATGTTCGAATCAGTGGAGATAACCCGGAATTTGCCAAAAATCACAAAGTGCATACAGATTTACTGTGTTGGAGGTAGTTTTTAGTCTCTTGAGCTGGTGGCGCCCCCCGTCGGAAGCTCAACGGCAATCAAGAGTTACCTCCCTGGAAAAAGAGCGTCATTCGGATTTTTATATACTACTCACACCATACAATCGATAGTGTGCCTCTAGGGGTACTCGCTCGCTCTTGGAAGTAAAAAGGCTCCACTCAGAGCCATCTGTTTACCTGAACGTACTTTGTGGTTCCTGGATAAAGTCTCAAAATATTATTTTATGATTAATTGCTTTTCACAGAAGATTAGGGAGGTTGGTGGTTATATCCACACAAGAGTCATTCTCGTATAAACCATAGTTTCGTCTTTAAAGCAAATAAAGTGTAAAAGTTACTGCTCCTCACAACCTGTACACGCACATTTTGGGTGAAAGTTCGATGAAATTCATCTAATAAGATGTGAACTGTTTTTATTCAGCCGATTAGACTATCTGGCATACCTAAATTGCATCGGGTTAGATAGCTCTGGAATAGCCTTGTTCCATACTACGTGAGAACAACGCTATGGCTGTAAACCAGTCACCAGATGGAGTTGTTGGGAAAATGCTGTACGGGCAATATTTGCCGAACCAATTGACCATAACCAATAAAATAATTCGATTCTATGCCCACTTACCTTTCATAAAAACACCTTGTTTATCAGCGACTGTCCATTTTTAGTTTTACAAGACGTCTAAACACGGACGACGGGGTAAAACTGTCCGCATCGCCGTTGTGCGTGTAGTGTTTATCGCGAGTTGTTGTGGCGCGTAATCAGCGTTCTGATCGATGCAAGATGGCGGTGATGTGGACAGTTTTACCCCCCTCGTCCGAGTTTAGATCTATTGCCAAGCTAAAAATGGACAGTCGCTGATAAACAAGGTGTTTTTTATGGAAGGTTAGTGGACATAGAATAGAATTATTTTCTTGGTTATGGCCAATTGGTTCAGCAAATATTGCCCGTACAGCATTTTCCCAACAACTCCATCTGGTGACTGGTTTACAGCCATAGCGTTGTTCTCACGTAGTATGGAACAAGGCTATACCAGAGCTACGGGAGAGACAAACATATAGCAAACTACAATTAAACGGATATACATGAAGCCAGAAATCGGTATCCCACAGTGCGGCATCTTTTCTCAACACCTTTTCTGGTAATAACAATCACACGCATTGGATAGGTATGTTGATGTGTTCTATGGTTATTGGGTTGTTCGTGCGATGAAAAAAAGCGAAACCCTCCATATTCACTCTGAGATAACCTTTTGTACCTCCTAGAGCGAAGAGTATCTCTAATATGGACGCTATCGATTGTATGCCGTGCTAACAGCTCATTCCTGCATATGATAAAACATAATATATGTCTCTAATCTACGTCCTAATCCTGGTATTACGCATCATGCTGGGTGGGTCTTTTTATATTCCATAACCCCAACATTTGGTCGTGTGTTTGTCTTTTCAACACAATGAGCTTCCATTCGCAAATTCTCGGGGATCTCCGGTTTGAGATGTCCCTCGAAGGCCATTGACGCCATATTGGACTAGAGCGTGGTCACGTGTGTTTCGGTCTGTCAGGGAACTGTCAGTGACGTCACGGGAATTATATCTTGCCAATACGTGGCGTGTGTACCATTTAAACTGATGGTTTTCTATTGAAACGTGCTTCGAATGAAAAGAATAAACAGTTTTTAGAATATCTGACGTAAATCAGAGACTCGCAGGGAAATATTTGCTGGTCGGGGATTAAGGCTTCCGCGAGAGTGATTGGGCTTCGGAGCCATGCGTATTAAACCGTTCCGGCGCGTCACATCTGGAGATTCATAGTAAATTCATGTTGTCGTCCCCCGAGCTAGAATCGGTCCCCTTCGTAGATTTCCGCTCAGGAGTTCCGAATGACTGAGCTTCCTCTCTACTTTAGCTTATATTGAGGTCATTTTGAGCCATTTGCATAAACCCAGAAAAGTGGTGTTTTCGTCATTTTTCTTCAGCTGACTGCTTTTCTATACTAGGAAAAGTGGACAAAAGCTATATTACATCACAACGAATTATCATCTACTAAGTTATCATGCAGTTTTTGCGAAGAAAGCATATAAATAAACAAAATCAAGAAATCTCTCAGAAAAATCGCCCCAAAAATGCCTTTTCGAAAATGAGGTCAATGTGACGTCATTATGTCAGTCATCTTGATTTGTTTTACATTATCTAGTAGAGTTTGACTCGAGGGTATAGTGTGGCAAATTTCAGCTCCCTAACTCAGAGGTATGAAAAATATTAAGATGTCAAAATACAGTAGATTTATTGTAGTAACCAGACAAACAATTGTTCTCTTTGTCACATGATTGTTGACATATCAGATGGGCCGATTTAAACACACCTTTGTGCCGTATTTTTCGCATAACAGAAAGTAAACGAATGTATTAACCAATCTTTATTATGTTTTTTTTTAAATTTCCAGTTACACCATGTCGTGCAGCAAATATATGGAAAATAAGTACAGGATGTTTTTCCACTTAATTGACATCAACAGGGACGGGTTCATTACAAGGGAAGACTTTGACGACATAGGAGAGAACATCCTCAAGACATATGGGGCAGAAGATGAACATGGAGATCAGATGCAGGGATTAATAGATATATGGTGGACCTTGATGGAAGCAATGGGGACGGAGGGGAAAGTTGACGACGATACATATGGCAAAGTCCTGAGCTCGGCGTATGACGGAAATTTTACAAAGATGAGACAAGACGCAATACACTTGGGGAAAGTTCTCTTCTCGATTATGGATCGTAACAAGGATAACTTGCTCTCCCTTGAGGAGTTTCAGCTCTACTACAGTCTTTATGATGTCAAAAACAAGAAAACTGTTGAGGATATTTTCAAACAGATCGATATAGATTCGGATGGATTCATTACACGAGAAGAATGGGCAGTTGCCTTTGTTAATTATTTGACGTGTGATGACCCACGTACTGGATATTCCTTCATGTACGATTTCTCCAAATAGGGGAATGACATAGAGGAATGACATATCATTAATTCTGTTAAAATCTTAGCACGACAATACGTGTTGGGTGTGGCAAACTGATCCGGAAAAATCAGCCCCCCCCCCTCCCTCCCCATATTAGAAAGCATACAATTTGTCTTATGCATATTTGCATTCTTAGAGATCTTTTTGTAATATTTAAATTACATGATGTATTCATGCAGTATGGATGCACTTGCATTTTTTTCAAGGAGAGACTGGTACCCTTGCTTATGTTCTATCATAATCCGGTTGTTTGCCAAAAATTGTGAAGTGGGTGTGGCCCAGAAAAGCATCCTTCATCATGAGTAAAATTCCAATCTCCGTAACCAGCTAGGTACTATGGTTGCATTCAACTCATTATAACACTATGTTTATTGTGTTTACTGACTTCAGCATGTGAAAAATTTAAGCGTAATAGTCTTCTTGAAAAATGACACTATTTTGACTCAAATTCCAATATGGCGTCCAACATGGTCGCAATATTAATTAATATTGCAAATTTCCCACAAGTCGCAGCTTACATTCTGAAAGATATGTATGAAAATTTACAATTGGAACTCTTTATTATATCAGTTTAATTAGTGCGCATACTAGAGTAACTAAACATTGAATTGGACATAACTGGGAAATTCTGAGAACAATTGGTGAATACATAAAAAAATCTTGAATAATCCTTTTTTATGTTTTTCCCTCTCCATGAGAGGAAATTTATTTTAAATCATGCAGATGGACTCGAAATGTGGTTGAAATGAACAGTTGTGTGATGAAATTGTATTTCAACAGATGTGTAATTCAAATCCTTAAACACTTAACGTAATAACGAGGAGCGTGAAAACGTGCACGACAGCGTATTCAAAGAATAATAAATCTTTTAAAAAGTATGCTGCAAATGAAAAACTAGTTCAACAGTGCCTAAGACGTTTTTTTTTCTTCATTTCTCCGATTTCTCCAAAAGGCCGTTAAGCGTTTGCCGGTGTCCTGTAAGTGCCATTCCACATTGTTTTTTTCGATATTTCTCATGGTATAACGTTTCGTCAACCAAATATGCTGCTATGCATACTGTTAATTACAACACATATAAGGGAAGTGGGAAGAGGTGCCTACATACTAAAGCTGCTCCTGAGATGAACAACGGGCGCTCTCAAGTATATAATATTTTTGCTGTATTTACCTTTGGGCAGGTTTTAGGAGAAGACCTTTATGCACACCATGTAGGCTTCCTTTAGAAGTTCCGTTCAGACAAATGTTGGTAGAATAGCAACAAATATGTTTAGCCCAGTTGCCTAATCGAGGCCCAATTATGTGATTACACATTGTGGTTTAACCACTAAATAAGCAACGATGGTCCATGTTGAACCGTAAAAATAATTTCATATGGATGGCTACTTTTCTTATGATGAAGCATAACAAAAAGGGTTTTGGAGTTATCTGCAATAATTGCGATTATTGGGAAAAGGGTCGTAACTTGCTTTCTCTTGCGGAGTTGCAGCTCTACTACAGTCTTTATGATGTCAAAAAGAAGAAAGCTGTAGAGAATATTTTCAAACAGATCGATACAGACCGAGGCAAAGTCTTCGTACTTGATGGAGAATAGCATCTAGCTTTGCTAAGTTTGACTTGCTTGCACCATTGTAAACAATAGAACCATAATCAAGTTTGGAACCAAGAAGTGATCGATATGAATGGAGAAAAGTTTGCTGATCTCCTACCAACTTATAGATGACAGCCACCTTCAGCAAATCTAGAGTTTTCGAACATTTGACTTTCAAGCAATTTAAAAGCGATATGAATGTTATTCGTTGATCAAACAATATGCCTAGGAATTTGAACTCTTTTACCACTTATTTCAGTCCCATCTAATGTAAGTACTGCATCTTTGGATCTTTGTACTGGAAATATGCTCTGGAGAATTTGAAGTCATTTCCTAGATCCCATTTCTGAATAATGTTCAGAAAAAGTTGTAATGTTCTCTCAATATTGTGTATACATTTCGCACTACACGATATGTTGAAATCGTCTACAAAACGTGAACCATCAATTGATTTATTCAGAACTGCAGCCAAGCTGTTGACCTTGATACTAAACAGAGTAGTAGACAAAATACTGCCCTGTGGGACACCCTGGTCCTGATCAAAATGATCAGACATAGTTGTAACCAAACGAATTTGGAATTGTCTGTCATTCAAAAAGTTGGAAAGAAAAACGGTTAAACGGCCTTTTAATCCCATATTTTGAAGATCTTTCAGAATCCCGTATTTCCATATAGTATCATAGGCTTTTTCTTAATAAAAAAGATAGAAACCACATGTTCATTCTTGGCGAAAGCATTCTAATCTGACTAAATGATCAGTGATACCTCTATTTTTTACGGAAACCAGTTTGAATATCAGTAACTTTCTTTTCAGTTTCCAGTTTGGTTGGCAATTTCTATCAGCATATCTGAGAATACCTGCATAGGATCTGGAACATCAGCGAAAGAGACTGCTTGTAGATTTTGTGAACAAAGCTTTTCAAATTCCGGCCAGTTTGCTTTCTTGAATTAAACCTTGAAATGAGGCTCATCAGCTGAATGAACAGCTTTTAAGACAGTGGGAAAGTGATCACTTCCACAAAGGTCATCATGAACAGACCAAGAAAATCCTTCAAGAATAGGAAGGTCGCAAATTGAGATATCTAATGCTAAATAGGTTCCATGAGCTGAGGACAAATGTGTATAAGAACCATCATTAAAAATACACAAAGAATTATTTGATATAAAATTTTCAAGAATTTTACCTTTATTATCCCTGCGGATATTACGACAGTTAAAATCACCCATCAATAATCAAAGTTTCAGGAGTTGATCGTAAAGATTCTGAAGTTCACTAAGCCGGAGACTACCAGAAGAAGGTATGTACACTGTGCATAATGTGAAAACAGAATTCAAAGTGATACGAACTGCTACAGCTTGTAAATCAGTTACTAAATCAACGGGACTGCCGCCTTTAGCTTTTCCATGTTTGTCTAATGCGTAGGAACGGTAAGATGTGTATTGGCGAAATTTGAATTTATCTTTATCTGCTTTATTCAGAAAGGTCTCGTCAGGTTAACTTATAGAAGGTTATCGTTTTACTTTGGGTAATTCTGTTTGAACTTTCTTTTTGATTTTCATTAGTTCTCTCTCTTCTTTTTTAATTTTCCTCTTATAAACATTTTTCTCTCTCACTTGTCCCAACAAGTCTTTCTACATTTGGTTCAAGGAAGTCTCGCCTTTCAATGGACGTTCATTACAATCAATATACTCTTGATCACAGAGCATAGTTGAATCGTCGGTTGGAGTGGAGGTAGTATCGACTATTTAGGCTCCTTGCCGGTTTCGATATTTAAGGTGTTCTCCTTTTTCTCCTTTTTCTGATTCGGGGTAGCTTTATTACTACAAAATTGTTGATTACTTTCATCCTCTGTGAATTCATTCAATATTTCCTCATTTGGTGTAAAGTTTAAATCTACACCAGAGTGAATAGGATTAATGAATGAATCAGGCAGACTGACTGTACAGGTGCATCCTGACCCGACACACGACCAGCATCCGGAAAGTTGTCACTCTTCAATTCAGATGAGGTAACATCTCCCGGAGTCAATGCGCTGTCCACACTTTCAGTATGATCAGACGCAGACTTCTGATCATTTGGCTTGGTATCCACACCACTGCAAACCTCACTATCATCTTCATCCTCCGAACCACAATTTTCCTCCATCTCGTCAAGGAGAGACGCGTAGTGGTTTGAGGTTTTCTCGTTCTTTTTTGTGGTTTTCTCGTTTCCCCCGGCGGAGTCTATCCTCTGATGATCGATGTTGTTTGTTTTTCCTTTGATGGCCTTCCCATCAGGACCTACAGTCTTCCATACCTCTACTGTAGTACTTTGAGGCTCTTTAGCTGACATGTTTTTTTCTGCCCGAGAGCATCTGCATAAAAGTCTTTCAAACTTCTGTAAGGGGAACAGGACGAGGACCCAAGAAATAATTTCTTTCATTGTTAGTCACGGTACCTTTTTGGCCTTTGGACAGTTTTTTTAAAGTGTCCTTCCTGGTGACAAATTAAGCATTTATATTTTAAAGGACACTTCGAGTTCATGTGATCTTCTGATCCACAAGTATAACATGTTTTCACTTGGCTTTTATACCAAACAGGAAGCCTCATACCTCCAACTAAAATAGAAGGAAGAGTACGTTTTGAACTCGACATCCAAATTCTTCGAACTCCTGTCTAAAACTCTCTATCAAACGACTAGAACTCTCTTTCTACAGAGAGAACATCACCATAGAACTCAAACGCAGTTCTAATCGCAGATTCTGGGAATTCGCATGATCCTTTCATCTTTACAAGCAATTTCCTTGGTTCTATTTCCTCAAAATGACCACGTTGATCTCCAACGCGAATGCCTTCGAGCATTAGGCAAACTTTAGGAATTTCATTTGCTAGTGTGACGTCCCACAGGAGTTCTCTAAACGCCATGGTAATAATAAAAAAAATTCAAAGTCCCACTAGGGAGTCTCACTACAAATACAAAGAGTGACACGCACATACCTTAACAGTGTGCTCTCCAGAGTACACACTGACTACCCCTAGAGGGTGCCTCACCCCAAAGGTCTATACTAAAACCAATGTCACTAAACAACACACTCTGTCCCCAAGAGAACCCCAGGTCTAGGCAGAACAATAGCCCAGCTCTAGGTCTTGCGATTCGCCTGGCAACACCGAGGAACAAAAGAACAGAGAACAAAGACTAGCGCAAACCTGTATTCTAAGGGTTAGGCCTACAACGTACAGCCATATACCTTCACTATGTACATGTATATAGCCCACCTCGATAAACACAAACATTGTGTGCAAATCGACCTAAGCCAAACGGAACGAAAAACGAACCAACTACAAACTAAACCAAACCAACAATGAAATATATACACCAGCAGAATACGAAATATCCACAGACAGCGAACAAACAGAGAATAGAAGAGAGAGAGAGAGACAAAACAATCCGCCGACCCTCTCAGTCACAAAGACCGAGAAGGCAGTAATGGGAGACCTCTGCCCTCCCAAATCTGACCGAACCGACAAAGACAAAAAACGCACCGAACAGCAAGAAAAAAGAGAAATAATCTCAAAATTTCACCACAGGTATTTGTCAAAAGTATTCACAAAATATATTACACAAAAATCAGAGCTAAGATCAGCTGAAATCCGCAGAATTACACAAATTTCTCGGAGCGAAGTATAAACACATCCGGGCTCCTGTTTAGCCCGTGAATAAGTAATGAAGGTCCATGTTGGACCTTAAAATACTTTCATATCGATGGCTACTTCGGTAATGAAGAAGCATAACAAAAATCGATTGGAGGTTATCTGCGGCAATTGAGAGAATTGGGAAAAGGCTCGTAACAGACCAACATGCAACCACATATATTAAATGCGTTTTGTTCGGTTAAAATAAATCGCAAAAATAAAAATAAGACTATTGGACACTGATGGAACCGTTTTATCAATTGCAAGATGATATCTGATTTCGGGATGTCAAATTTGTACACGTATGTGTTTAGCTTTAAAATATTTATATAGAATTCAGTGATCACTGCATCATACAGAAAATGAATGACAACTCTAGCAATATCACATTTACGTTCAGTGAATTTGCCAAAATCATGCAATTACGGTCATTTACAGTTCGTTATCCTGCAAGCCCACTTTACCTAAAGACGAGTTGAAGTAAGACGGATTTCTGTCCTATAGATGTTGCATTAAGAAACAATTTTTTCCAAAATTCCAGAAAAAAAACATCTCGCAAACCAAATTCATTCTGATGATAATATCGTAATAATATAATAATGTTTTATTTGTGTTCATTTCATTTCGGTTCAATAAGTGTTTTTTGCTAAAAAAAACAAATCGTCGCTTTTACAACCTGACACGAAGTGTTGCACTTTTAAGGGTGTGAAAGGGATGTAAAATCAGCGAAACACTCGTAGAATGTAAATCGTTAGGATGACACTTTATTGGTAAAGCACATGTATCAGTTGGGGGCTTAAACAATAGCGCTGTTTTTTAACACAAACAGAAGAATGTTTATCTGACAAATAAGTATATTTCAGTCAAAAATGATAATCAAAGTCAATTCAAGCATTCCCGGGCTTCTTGGCACTACTAATTTGAGGATAATTAGACGAGTTGTGTTCTTTTTACAGTGAACCGAACATGGTTGGTCATACTAAGTGGTAAGAGTATTAATATTCTATTCTTTTTATTAATTGTTGTTTGTGTTTCCTTGTCTTCTGATTTTTCTACTTATTCGGTTTAAATAAGATTTTATCCATGTTAAAAGTGTGGTGTGAACGGTATCTGGCTACCCTGGCCACATGGGTGTGTTAGAGGGAGACAACTTGTAAAAGCTTAGCACATCAAGCAATTAAAAAAATAAAAATTTAAAAAACTATCTTGCTAATGTTGTTATATGAATTGTCTTTGGATTATAGACGCATCAATTTTTTACCCTATCTGTCCTGCGATTTTTGGGACCTGTCCAGGCCTGGGGATGGGCCATTTCGTCCCCCCCCCTAATTATTTTTCTCAACCCTTGATGTAGGGAGAAAAATCATACATGGCCGATTTGGTTTGGCATCTTTTGGTAGGTTTTTATTCATGTAATTTCTCCGCAAAAACTGCCTGATAAATTAGAAAATAATAATCTGGTGTGCAATAAATAGTTTTAACCCACTTTTTCTCGCGGAAAAGCAGAAATTTGAAGAAAATGACGAAAACATTTTAAAATGCCACCATTTTGAATTCACCCATAATCCTCTGCTCGAGGGATTATGCAAATAGGCTCAAAATGACCCCAATATGATAAACTATAAAGTTACAGGGTTAGGTAAAGAGATGTCACAAACGTTACTTCGATAAACATGGAGCGATCCCAGATACGCCAAACAAACCTAAATCTTGCAGTCTCTGATGAGATCCAACTAGGATCAAAACCGGTCAGACATTAAAAGTTTCCAGTCCAAGACATTACTTCACACGAGTTTTGTTTCTGTACCACACATAGGTACGTATATGCTATCTAGGATCGCTCCAGGTTTATCGAAGTAACGTTCATTGAGCCTATTTTAGAATGCGATCTATCTAGCATCCCATACATCCAGCATAATACCCTAACTAAACAGCTCGGCATGTCTCACAGAGTGACTCCACACTTTAACCAATAAAATAAACACATGATGGAGATTCAGAAGAATTCTTCACAATAAATCTTGCTCCATCGATTGTTTATGCATCTTCGTCAGAGTGGATGGCATTGACCCCCCGATTTTCTCGGGAAATGAACTTTCTGAGTCTGCTCCAGAAAAGGAACATGAAGTAGTTACTAGATGAGTAAAACCAATTGAGAACAGCCATATACTAGTACTCAACTGTTATGTGTTGCATTCGCTCTGTTACTCTGGGATTCATCAGTTCAAACTAAAATGTTGGTATCCAGAGAACCTCTTCCACAGTAGAAGTATTTACAATCTGTCTTGTTTGGGGAATGGCTTTGGGGTGTGCTGAAACAAATTTAGTTTGCACAGCCCATATTGTAGCGTACAATAACTACATTACGGTTTACAAGAGTGTGAGCCTAGATCGATGATCTTTTAAAGGTGAACTGCAAAGCTTTTAATTTCATATAAAATATTGCTTATATACATCTTGTCTTATGTGACATAACTTTTATACGTTTTGAGAGCAAATATATTTTGCAAAATTGTACTAATAACAATATTTGCGTTATCCTATTATAAATCCGTCTTGAAAACTTGCATCGCTTCTGTCTTGGTTTGTAGAACGCTATGACGCTATAGCGGTCTCCTTCATTTAAGTTTTATTTAAATGTGACGTCATGCTACGTCGGATGAATGAGCGAGGACCACTATAACGTCATGACGTTCCAAAAACAACAGGAGGCTATCGATGACGTTTTTAAAGTTCTGGCTCTCGTTTCCTGGTGGTATAAGTTTTGACTTCTCATATACCCAAAATAAAGCAATAACCCACAGAACTATTACCACACATATTTGTAACAACTATAGAAGTTCTTGTTTTATGACATTTTGACAGAACATTGGAAAACTTTTCAGTTCACCTTTAAGCAATGCCAAAATGATATGCACTAACAGTCTGTCGACTTATTTTTCTTGGTTCATTCGTATCAGTCGGCCATCCACGTGCTCACCTTTGTTTTCTTTTTATCTTTTCTTATACATTTTTTGTCTGGGTTTGTATATATTGCTTTCCTCCATGAGAGAGTGGTGTGGCCATAACTATGCCTACTCTTGTGTTCTTGCTCCATAGACCCGGATTTATGTTACCGATGTTACCGTTTCTGTGATATTTACTCCATTCTGACAATTAATGATCCTCATAAGCTGATGTGTATTGTAATATAGCAATATTTCCACATCAAAAGTCCCATAGTATTTCGACAATTCCCTGTGTCCACTCTTTAATACTTCAGCTTCATTTAGTTCCGCGTTAACTGGTAACTCATATTCTGTTAACTCGTATGTTGATCTTAGTTGTTCTACTACAAACTGTATTTATTTAGTTTCCTGTAGGAAATGTGGTCAACAGTATGTTGGCAAGACCACCCAAAGACTCCATCTTAGGGTGAACGGTCACAGAAAATCCGTTAGGAAAAAGCAATTGCTTATAGGCAGGCATTTTTCTGGACCCAACCATGGCTGGGATAACTTTAGTATTCAGATCATAGACGTCGTCTATCCATCTACTAAGGATTCCCCCTTTGGATTTGAGAGAAAAATCCGAGAGCGGGAATTATTCTGGATGCTAGAACTTGGGTCAGTGTTTCCGTTTGGTTTAAATGATAATGTCAGTGGGTTCGGCAATGCCACAAACCGCCGTTCAAATATATCCAACATTACCCAACTATTTAAACCCCATCAACGGAGACATCGCAGCCATGGTTGGCGAAAGTTTAATAGTTCGATGATTCACGATCATCACTTTAAATTACTTAGTGGGTTTAACTAACATTACAAGCGTCTAGTCCGTCATTCATAATCCAGCCGTCGTCCATTAGAGAATATCCGCGTCCATCGTCCAAAGACCTATTTCATATTCCATATTTAACAGTATTAGCACCAAATTCAAAAAGACAATCATAGTATACATAAACATAAGCTTGTTTCCTGCAACAGAGAAGCGGTCAACAGTTTTCAATGATGCCGGCAAGACATCATGATGTTCCAAAAATATCAAATCCGTATCGCTGATCAGTATTCTTAATCCATAATTCGTTGTAAAGTCGTCATCTGAAGAATGATGTATCTCAGCCACGCTTTGATTGTGACTGTTCATATGAGTACCATGAGGATCTTGAATTACATGGGGTCATACACACCCAATAGTATACATAGCTTACGTACAGTTCTGTATGCGTTACCTTTAGCTTTAGATCAAATAGCCAGAGATATACAACAATCTGCGTCTTCAGGAAATATAATACCATCAAAAATCATTAAAGTATGTCAAGATATAGCGTATTTTCGGTTGTATCGTCCAGTGAACATAATCGAAACATCTCAAGATCGGCTTTTCTTCAAACTCAACTACTTAGATAAAGGACTGGACATCATTAATTTACCTCGAATCCTGAATGATCCCGAGGTACGCAACGCTGTACCAAACTATTTTAAGTTCACAGAACCTCCTTGCATTTCATATAAGTACACTAAATCTATAGCCACCAAAATATTCAATTACTCCAATGCTGTCTAGGAGTTTGACTGGAACTTATACACGTCAGGAGGCTATAGTTGTGATTGTGAATCGTCGAACTTTATCTATAAACCATGCACACATATTGTGACTGGTGATCTTGATGTGGTGAGTGATAAGGATCTGAAATTACTCCTGATGAAAGGACCTAAATATAGAGAGCCAAGAAGAATAAATCTGTAGGCCGACCAGAAGATAGTCCTGTCGGCATTGGAACAGTACGTTATGGATTGGTCTAAGCGAGAAAAAGTTGAACCTACAGTACTCGCTGATTGGCTGGACCTCACCAAGAGCAAGGTCGTTGAAACAATCCGCCCTGTTGACAGAAGTACTCTTCCCCAAGCAAAACAAGTACTGAGAAACCTCAATTCGCAAGAAGTTCTAGCAAATCTCCAGAGTAAATTCGTCATAGTCCCAGCAGACAAAGCTCCGAATAATATAATATTCCTTATGTAAATATTACTTATTACCAGGTGCTGGTTAAAAAGTGAGTGTAGACATGCCTTCATCAAATACGTCTACTTACTCCCAAACTGCATTTACTCTGGAAGATTTATTTAACAATGCAAAAAGTTTCTCAAGGAAAGAGATATTTGTCTTCCAACCAATCATAGCGACATACCAAAGATATACTGGACTCCCAAAATGCATAAATCACCATACAAAGCTAGATTCATAGCTGGTTCAAGAAGCTGCACCACCAAGCTTCTTTCAACCCTATTGACGAGGGCCCTTCAGGAGGTAAAAGCATTTTGGGAAAGGTATTGCGCCACTATTTCTAAGAACTCTGGCGTTGAATGTATGTGGATATTGAAAAACTCAAAAATGTCTTACGGAAGAACTTGATGCTAAAGGTCACATACCGTACAGACATGTATCCACATGGGATTTCTCGACTCTCTATACTACAATCCCTCATCAGGACATTATTGACCGTATAAGTTCATTAATAGTATCTGTCTTCAAGAAAACTGATCGTAGATATATTAATGTCAAGAAGCCATAAAGCATTCTTTAGCTTTCTACTACATACAAGATTTTTTATCATTTTCATGGGATGTTTTTTTGTTTATAGAGTTGCTTATGCTCATTAAAAATATCTATGTGAAATTTGGCAGCAACACAATATATCAGCAGCATATGGGTATTCAATAGGTACTAATTGTACACCTGTTGGCTGACCTGTATCTGTTCTCTTATGAATATGACTATATGCAGGCGTCAAGCTCCGATCCATTCAAGCCCGTTCCTTCTCACCAAACGTTATATATAGACGATCTTCTCGCTGTGGATAATCGCTATATAAATGACGCAGTGAAGGATATATATCCACCTTCACTGGATTTGAAGGAAACTATAGATTACAACACATATAAGGGAAGTGGGAAGAGGTGCCGACATACTGACTGCGTCACATGACTTCACAGAATAGCCCTACAGGCACATCATATTTAGATCTATATCTTTATACAAATGAAGCGGGCATTCTCTCTTGTCGACTTTATGACAAAAGAGATGATTATAATTTCGACATCGTAAACTATCCCTTTCTGGACAGTAATATTCCAGTGGGACCTGCATATGGCGTATACATATCTCGCTTAGTAGCATTTGCTAGATCCTGTGTTAATTGTGACGATTTTAATCAACGCCACAAAACATTGGTACAGAAACTTATAAAACAGGGCTATTCCACCAAGCGCCTACACTCAAAGTTTCTCAAATTTGGCGATACATATCGCATGCGGTTAGAAAATACGAACGTAGCGTGCAAGATCTATGGCGCTACGTTTCGTAACTTGTGTCTAATTCCGCTTAACCCGGGGCTAGGGGCCGTATGAACCCATGTACTTCAAGATCCTCATGGTCTCATATGAACAGTCACAATCAAAGCGTGACTGAGATACATCTTTTTTTAGATGACGACTCTATAACGAATATTATGGATTAAGAATACTGACCAGCGATACGGATTTGATATTTTTGGAACATCATGAGGTCTTGCCGGCATCATTGAAAACTGTTGACCGCTTCTCTCTTGCAGAAAACAAGCCTATGTTTATGTATACTAGGACTGTCTTTTTGAATTTGGTGCTAATACTGTTATATGGAAAATGGAATAGGTCTTTGGATTATGGACGCGGATATTCTCTAATGGGCGACGGCTGGATTATGAATGACGGACTAGACGCTTGTAATAATCTTATTACTTCCTCTGACTTAACGAGAGATCCTGAAGGATCTTGGCGCCCACCATTGTCTGATAATTGTAAGCTAATGACTAGAGGATCTTTTTGTCCATTGTTACTAAGTACAAACGATTGATTTGTAATTTTGTTTACAGAATTTCGAATCTGAGCGAAAAAGGTCACTGAAAAACACCAAGATATAATCTAAGTTTCAGGAGTTTCAAGATTTCTAGAAACTGTACTCATGTCGGTTGTTATAATACAGGAGAAATGAGCAAAGTTAGTCTGAAAGTGAATGTACATGTACGGAGGATTCTTCGCCTTTGTTTCGTAGTATTTTTTTTATTTTTTTTTTTGCACGTGTCATCATTGGGTACTGGAAGCGAAGACCAATCTCTTTGACACTTTGGCATGAGCTATGACACATACTTAAGATTTTATAATTAAGAACGAGTGCTAATTCTGTTCTGTTTATACGGCTATTTTGAGATATCTCTTTTAAGATACCATGCCTGAAAATAGTAAGATGGTACACTACTTAATACTGAAGGGATCCGGTCTGCGCAGTAATGTTGAAACTTCGAAAGTGCCTGAATCCTGATTATCTCCCTTGGATCGAAACATGCAGTAGTCTACAGTTGTTGAGTTGTGACGTTGAGTCTCAAGAGTGACGTCCCTTCATGTAGCCGATCCGCCGGCAGACAAAAGGGTGGAGCAGTTCACTTGCTACTGCGTGGACTAAAGAAAGCTGATTTAAAATTTGAAGAAATACATTTTCATTCCGAATTATTTGAACTCCTTGATATGGAAGGTGAAGGTATGGATATTCTCTGTAGTCAATATATAGAATATGCCCCACCGTTTGATCCGCCGATTCTTGTGATGCAACGTCACAACTCGAGAATACCGAATTAATTTGAAGCGTAACTTGGATTTTCGAATCGGCCCAAAAAAGGTATCTTGCACTACTAGGCCCCATGTGGGACCTGTGTACCAAATTTCAGAAAGATCCATGAAATATTTCCTGAGAATTCACTGTAACAATGTTTCAAGGGGAAATTCAAGATGGCCGCCTTGTGGCCATATTGGATTTTCGATTCGGACCGAAAAAGGTATCTTGCACAACTAGACCATAAGGGGAACCTGTGTACCAAGTTTGAGAAAGATCCATGCAGTACTTCCTGAGAAATCACGATAACAACTTTGCATGGGAAAATCCAAGATGGAATTTTCGAATCGGACAAGAAAAGGTATCTCGCACAATTGAACCTGTGTATCAAATTTGAGAAAGATCCAGGCAGTACTTCCTGAGAAATCATGATAAAAAAATTTCATGGGGAAGTCTAAGATGGCCACCTGGTGACCATATTGGATTTTCGATTCGGACCGAACAAGGCATCTTGCATATCGAGACCCTAAGGGGAATCTGTGTACCAAAATTGAGAAAGATTCAAAGATCCATGCAGTAGTTCCTGAGAAAAGACGATAAAGTTTCATGGGGAAATCCAAGATGGCTGCCTGGTGGCTATACTGGATTTACAAATCGTACCAGGAAAGCTATCTTGCACAACTAGATCCCAAGGGGAACCTGTGTACCAAATTTGTGAAAGATCCATGCAGTAGTTCCTGAGAAATCACGATAAGGTTTCATGGGAAAATCCAATATGGCTGCCTGGCGGCCATATTGGTTTTTCGAATCGGACCGAAAAAGGTATCTTGCACAACTAGACCCCAAGGCGAACCTGTGTACCGAATTTTAGAAAGATCCATGCAGTAATTCCTGAGAAATCCTGATAACAAGGTTTCATGGAGAAATTCAAGATGGCTGCCTTGTGGCCATATCAGATTTTCGATTCGGACCGAAAAAGGTATCTTGCAAAACTAGGTCCCAAGGGGAACCTGTGTACCAAATTTGAGAAAGATCCATACAGTACTTCCTGAGAAATGACGATAACAAAGTTTCATGGGGAAATCCAAGATGGCTGCCTGGTGGCCATATTGGATTTTCGAATCGGACCAGAAAAGGTATCTTGCACAACTAGACCCCAAGGGGAACCTGTGTACCAAATTTGAGAAAGATCCATGCAGTAGTTCCTGAGAAATCGCGATAACAAGGTTTCATGGGGAAATCCAAGATGGCTGCTTGGTGGCCATATTGGATTTTCGAATCGGACCAAAAAAGGTTCCTTGCACAACTCGACCCCAAGGGGAAACTGTGTACCAAATTTGAGAAAGATCCATGCAGTAGTTCCTGAAAAATCGCGATAACAAGGTTTCATGGGGGAATCCAAGATGGCTGCCTGGTGGCCATATTGGATTTTCGAATCGGACCAAAAAAGGTTTCTTGCACAACTAGACCCCAAGGGGAACCTGTGTACCAAATTTGAGAAAGATCCATGCAGTAGTTCCTGAGAAATCGCGATAACAAGGTTTCATGGGGAAATCCAAGATGGCTGCCTGGTGGCCATATTGGAATTTCGAATCGGACCAAAAAAGGTTTCTTGCACAACTAGACCCCAAGGGGAACCTGTGTACCAAATTTGAGAAAGATCCATGCAGTAGTTCCTGAGAAATCGCGATAACAAGGTTTCATGGGGAAATCCAAGATGGCTGCCTGGTGGCCATATTGGATTTTCGAATCGGACCAAAAAAGGTTTCTTGCACAACTAGACCCAAGGGGAACCTGTGTACCAAATTTGAGAAAGATCCATGAAGTAGTTCCTGAGAAATCGCGATAACAAGGTTTCATGGGGAAATCCAAGATGGCTGCCTGGTGGCCATATTGGATTTTCGAATCGGACCAAAAAAGGTATCTTGCACAACTAGACCCCAAGGGGAACCTGTGTACCAAATTGGAGAAAGATCCATGCAGTAGTTCCTGAGAAATCGCGATAACAAGGTTTCATGGGGAAATCCAAGATGGCTGCCTGGTGGCCATATTGGATTTTCGAATCGGACCAAAAAAGGTTTCTTGCACAACTAGACCCCAAGGGGAACCTGTGTACCAAATTTGAGAAAGATCCATGCAGTAGTTCCTGAGAAATCGCGATAACAAGGTTTCATGGGGAAATCCAAGATGGCTGCCTGGTGGCCATATTGGATTTTCGAATCGGACCAGAAAAGGTATCTTGCACAACTAGACCCCAAGGGGAACCTGTGTACCAAATTTAAGAAAGATCCATGCAGTAGTTCCTGAGAAATCGCGATAACAAGGTTTGATGGGGAAATCCAAGATGGCTGCCTGGTGGCCATATTGGATTTTCGAATCGGACCAAAAAAGGTTTCTTGCACAACTAGACCCCAAGGGGAACCTGTGTACCAAATTTGAGAAAGATCCATGCAGTAGTTCCTGAGAAATCGTGATAACAATAAATTGTTTACGGACGGACGACGGACCACGGACAAAAAGCGATTTGAACAGCCCACCATCTGGTGATGGTGGGCTAAAAATGTACGGTTAAACTAAAAAAACATGAATTATTTGCAGCCTAAACGCAATATTTGAAAGCTCCAACAGAAAATGAAAACAAACTACTTTGGCTGCTCCGATGGCATCACTTTCTTGAAAGGTAGTTGTGGTCAATTACAACGCTGATTTTCTCGACTTCTAACCGTTCCTCCCACCAATATTTCTGGCGGCAGAAAAACATTACTCCAGACAAAATAAATTAATTTCATGTGCTTTATGGCAAAGAATTGCAAAAATTTGGACGAAAATGCAATTTGTTCAAAATCCCTTTCGAGTGCTAATTTCGATATACTCATGATCCTTTGCCACTACGATTTAAAATGACCTTAGTAGTATAAGGTGTGACAAGCAATACCAATCTTTCCCTTGCCTATATGAAGCCACTCGCCAATTGTTTAAGCGATTGACACCTTTATTTTCTGGAAAACCAATATTCCCTGCACATGTAGGAAAAATCCATGATAGGACTTATTCAGCTGGCGTTCATAAAATAATTGCGTCTCCAAGAATTGGAAGATATTTTTCATATGACCGTTAGCATCAATGCCCAATATGCTTACAATGGAAAATTATAGAAAAACACAAGATGGTTTCCTGCAACAGAGAAGCGATCAGCAGTTTTCATTGATGGCAGACAGACATCACTGTGTTCTTTGCCTGGGGCTAAATACGTATATCACTGATCAGTATTCTTCGTCTTGTTGAAGTTCCTTGTCGTTTTCTAGACAAACTACACGTTTAAAATGAATGGATACGTGTGGACAAAAGATAGTGTAAGAACAAGGAAGTGAGTCCGTGAGTGAATATGATTTAACGTCGCTTTCAACACTATTTCAGTCCTATCACGATGTTGGTTCCTATTTTCACACCCGGAAACCACACAGGTAGGGTCCTATTCCTTTTAACACCAAAGACGCCACGGGTGGGGCCCTATTCTTTTTCATACCCGAGATCCCCACGGGTGCCCCAGTTAGTTAAGCTATCTGAGGAGCTGAGACCTATTCTTACCATGACCTGGAGTGTGCACAACGACACCCCAGGTCAACTCCCGAGAGGACAATACAAATATTACGGAACCACAGAATCACCGTT